>VZTR01008858.1:132419-152467 GCA_013400775.1 Chaetops frenatus
CCCGGCCTCGCAGCCACCCACCTGCAACCCGCCGGCAGCCGCCGCTGCGGGAGGCAGGAACGGCCGCAAGGTCGCCTTCACCTCGCCCGCCGCGGCGCCGCCGCCCGCATCCCTGAGGTGCTGCGGGAGGCGCTCCGCGGCGCCCAGCCGGGCCGCCCCTCGCCGCCTCCTGCTGGGCACTGCCGGGGGCACCTAGTGCCAGGGCGCCACGAAACGCGGCGGGGGAACCGCCCGGCCTGGCCCCGCCAGCTGCGGTGGGTGGTGGGCAGCCGGGGCACACGGCTCACCCCCCGCGCCGTGGGCTCCCGCCGTGAATTCACGAAGGTTGCCGCGGTGCCCCCTCCCAAAACGCCGCTACCTTACCGGCTGGGGCCAGTGGGAAGGGGCTGAGCGGCGCAGCCTGGGCAGCTGGTCCTCCGGCCGCAAAGGTCCTGCCGCCATCGGAGAAAACCTCCGGGTGCTCACGGGCTCTCGCTGTGCAAATGTCCCTGCTCCCCACCGCCCCGGCTGTGCAGGTGGAGAGAGTGCGGTCGGAAGGCTTTTCGCCAAAGATCACGAACTCCCTCTGTGACAGAGTTGGTAGAGACCTTAATTTCCGTCCCGTGTTCTAATTACGAGGTGTTTCCTCCCATCCCTTAGTTACTTTAATGCAGTTGAAGTAATCTACCTCTCACCATCCCATCCAGCCTTCTGTGCTTCTGCCGCGGCGGCTGAGCGCCAGGACCTGCGTAGAAGATATGAATGAAAGTCTGGTGTTGTGATTACGGCTTGTAGCTGATGGAGCATATCGTATACAAGATAAGACATACAGCTATTGCTACTCACAGACTGCAAATGTGTGTGTGTGTATATATATATATATAACTGTTAGTTGCTCCTGTTCTACTATTGGAATTTATAAAAACTTCTGGTACCCAGCAGCAAATGGGCTGAATTTTAAAAATTTTGCATCCAACTTACACAAATTCTACACAGAAATATGAGCCCAAAGGGCCACTTCGCAGGGATTATTTTTTTCAATAAAATGTACCTGGACAAAAGACTGTGGAGACACAGGGCTACATTTCTTTCCTATATAAGTTTCCACAAACCCTCCCTCTTAGAGCTAACATAGCCTATAGAATGATGGCATGACTTTGTTTTTTTGCCTCATTCATTACAAAGTCTGTTGAATTTTTCAGTGGATCTCATCCCCATCCTTGGCATGAATTTGGAGGGTTCAGTTCATGATCCAAAAGGCCACCTCTCTCCGCTGGTTAGCTCTTTAGCTGTATAGAAGGAGTTTGAAGCCTCTACTTAAAAAATTAAAATGCTTGTTCCCTCAGTCCCATATGCTGATGCTGTTTCAGAGCCAGAGTGGTGTCCAAATGTGACTATGAATACTAATTTATTAAGGGAAATTGGTGAAAGCAAGATGAAAGAATGAGACACTTGCAGCGTTACTTTGCTGCTTATTATGGAAGCCTTTGCTTGTGATTGAGGAACATACGAGTTAGTTAAAAGCACTGCATTGCTGGAGAAAATTATTCTCAATTACCAGAATAAGAGATAACAAAGCAATATGGAATTGATTTTGAAACTTCTTAAAATCACAAGAGTTTCACATTAACTTCTTAGTATACTAGAGCTCCTCCTGAGTTTGTCTAAAGGGTCTTTTTGACCTTGTCTCCTGCTTAGAAGGTCCTGTGGTTCTGTAAACCTACAGTACATTGTGAGTGATTAAAACATCGCACTCATAGGCATGAGTTACATCTGCTCGAGTGGGAGGGCTACTCAAAATGAAGCGAGCTGCTTGATGTCACTCATTGGTAAAACCTCATTTCCTCCTTACTGCCTTAGGAAACAACTTGCTTCTCACTTAAAATAGGAACAGGATTCTAACTTGGGAGTCAGAAACCACGATTTTTCTGTTCTGTGACCACATCCCCACGATATGGTAATAGTACTTTTGAAGGAGGAATTGTAAATCTTAAAGGCTTTCTCAGGGTAGGACAGTCAGAGGCTGGGGATTTATGTGCTTTTACAGCTTTCCGCATCTCTTTCTTCCTTCCCCATTTGTATGTCCCCAATCATTCCTACACAACTGTTCTTCAGGTTTTGCTGAAACTCAGGATTTCCATGGCTTCTTTAGGACTTTCACATGTTTCACAACACTTTCCTGGTCAACTAATGAAAGAAAAAGTTGTTGTTAATAAATGAGAACCCACCCCCCGGGTTAATCAGTACTTAAAAGCAAGAAAAGGGGAAATGGGACCAGCTGCCCTCTTTGGAAGCCAGAACCTCCTTTGTTTCCAGAATCTGTATTGGCATAACTGCAACATAATATAGAGTAGCAAAAGTTTATAAACAATACTTTTTCTGTAAAACTGATCTCCTGCACATGTTAACTCTGATTTCCCTTCTGTCTTCCTTATTAATCTCTGTCAACTTTCATTAACAGCTCTACATTAGTTATCTCCCTTTTTAGTATAAAAAATGCACATTCATCTTTTCAGGATTTTTTTTACCTTCTCAATTATGTTGTGCATTTTAGCTGTTTTCCATTACTTGAATAGTTTCCCTCTCAGACAGGGAATGGCTCTTTTATTCCTTCAGTTGTCCAATGCAGAGGCCAGCCCCTGTAATTGAACCCACTCCTGACCCTTTCAGCCCGGGAAACCTGTGTTTTGTGCTTCTGTCACAAAACTGCTTCTAAGGTAATCCCCCAAACTCTCTTGATCCACCTTGTGCTTGAGATTATTAAAATATGCCAGAGCAGAACTGATTTCAGCATGATGTCATCAATATCAGTGCCTGTTGCTTTTGTCTTCTTAAATAGCTGCTGCTTTACTTGGAGATCCTGAATACTAAGTGTGTTTCTTGCTGGCTTTCTGCTTTGGTTGGTTGAGTACTTTGGCAGGTAGACACTTCTCTTTCACTTAATCACAGTTATGGTCCCTGACTCCAAACTTACATCCTTGAAATATCTAGATGGTTTGTCAGCTTTTTGTTTAGCCTTCACCTGGCATTATTTTACCTTTTTTTAGCCATCACATTTTGTCCAGATACTTTTTCATCTGAGAATCTTGTGCTGCTTCTGCCTGGAAAAGCCTACATACTTATATGACAAAGCTGCTACAACAATGCACACTTTGTTAATTTTTGTTACCACAGCAACTGAGTCATGCAAAAATGTAGTATTTCATTGTTTGGTATTGCACTTTGGCATTCTGATAGAAAGCTAGAAAAATGTAATCTGTGTGCAGCTACTATGGAGCTGGGTCTTAACTAGGTAGATAACTGTGCCTATAGAGTAGTATCAATAGCTGTCGTCAAAATGGGATCCTTCCTTACCAGGTAGCATCCTGTGGGAATCTAAATCCAGTCCTGTTTGGTTCTGTGAGGAATTGCAGGCATGCTGGAAGAGGGGATTAGGATCTTGACATGTAGAAAACTCTTCTAGAAAACATAGGACACAGATTGGGGGACAGAAGCAATGAGCCTAGACAGGTATAAAAATTTGCACAAATTCAGGAAATGAACAGTAGGTGAAAAAGTAATCTTCCAGGAAGGAATCTGGAGTCTATAGTAAGTCACAAGCTGCGTATGAGTCAATGATGTGTTTTCCTGGCAAAACCAGTAAACATTCCAGGAAGATACAGATGTAGGGAGCAATCTGTGGGCTCTATGCAATATTGGTAGAACATCAGTGGAAGGGCTAATTTTGTGCACCACAGCTCAAGAACTATGTGAACCAACAGGAGTCAGTGCAGATGGCAACAAGGATGGACAGAGGGCTGAGAAGACTGAGGAAGCCAGTTATTCAGCCTAGAGAAATGAAGGCAGAAGACAGACATGTTAAGACTCTTCATATACTTAAAAGGCCCCTGCAAAGAGAAGAACAATCATCTATTCTTGGTAGGTAGGGTAAGATGTAATGGGCTTAAATTGCATCAAGAAGGAAAAGCTTTTCTAATGGTAACATTAGTGAGGCACAGCTATATATCACAGGGTGTAATGGTGTCTCTGTTACTGGATGTCTTTAAGTAGGTACTGGACAAATATTAAGTACTATTGATCTGGCATTGGAATTGGAGGACGGACTAAGTGACTAATCAAGGTCTGTTACAGACCTATTTTTCTGTGATTATATGTTATCTGAGGCTTCTCATTAATCATCGTTTCTTTATCCAGTCCCATTGTACATTCTGTTTTCTTTTCAAGTCAGGTCCCTGGTCATCTCTCTGTTCTCTGAAGGACAAATTAATGTTTTGTCCCTTTTTTCTTTCTGTGTAGTTAAAGACCAAATATTTTCTCAGTTTTTCAGTAGCCCACAACAGACAGAAACTGATGATTTGCATTAAATTTTACTGCTGAGACAACTATTATAATTACATTAATCAAACATGCAATAAAAATTATTTAGATGACTGTTGTCAGTCTATTCAGATACGTTCTACATAAACTGTACAAAATGTTAACATAAAGCTGAGATTCTCTAGTCATATACTAGAAAAAATGACTCAATTCATAAAATGTTACTGTATTCCAGACTGATCTAATGCACATAATCCAAATTTCTCTCATCTGAACTGAGAGGAACCCATAAAAGTTTTAATGTAAATTGTACTATGTTACTTATTTTTTAGGCATGATTTGGTTTTGAAAAGTCTTGTATTTTTAAAAAACTCCATTCACATCTACATTTCAGTTTAAAATAAATAGCTTATACCAAGAAAAATTGGTATTTGTTTACTCGGTAGATATGTTCAACTGACTATTCCTGATAGTTTTTCTGGGATTTTTTTCTGATCATGTTTTCTAAGTAGGTATTACTTTTTTCCTACAAACTTTTGTGTTTATAGCCTTAAATCAGCATCTCCTTCAGAGCAGACTCATGTGTGTTTTGGGCATAAAAAAAGCTGTTGCAATAATGGGCAATGCTAAATGCTTTATTTGCTGAGCTTTTAAAGAGAATGCCCATCAGAAGTTTAAACCTACTCTTTTTCACCTTAAGGAAAACTTTGCCAAACTGTACAGTCATTTTATCTTGTCAGAGAATGAGGATTTTCTTTCTGTAATGATTTTTTGTTAGAGATTAATTGTGTGCTTTTCTACACAGAACATGTATTGCCCATGTACCTCTACTGATCCACATATTCATAGGTGATGGGGAAGAAGAGGTGGGGAACAAAGCGACAAAATTTCTCTGTAACACTGGATTTCTTGGGGTCATAAAAACTAAAATCTAACAATGAAGAACAATGAAGAAACATGTAAGGCCAAGGATATTTGAATGGTAATGAAAATGTCAGTATGGCTGAAAGGAATATGTATTAGGAAAAGAATAGGAAATTTACAGTATCATTATGCCCCTATTTATGGTGCTCCGGTTTTTTAATGCCAGAAGCAGTTCTTGCCTTCACATCTTAGAAGAGATACAGTGGAACTAGCAAAAAGTAATATGGATAAGCAGGCATATATGTCTTTTCCATGAGGTGTGACTGAACAGACAGATTCTTTAGCCTCAAAAGGACACAGCCAAGAGAAGGTATGAGAGGGATCTGTAAATCATGGATGGCACAAACCCCATGAATTGAGTACCTGTCTTTATATTGGAGCCAGGGAGCATCAGATAAAATTGTCAGATGTCTGTTTTCAGAGACACAAAAGGAAAAATTCCCTGAAACTATCAAAGTTTTCAGAAAGCAAGAGGATATGCCAATGGAATAAAAATCCATCTAGAACTGGTAAAAGCTAGAGATCTCTATTTTAGCATGTTCCTAAGGCAGCTCCAACTTCTAGCCTTGCTGGAACCTTTACACATTTGTTTAATTACTGTGTTTGGCAAAAGGCATCTTCAGCTGGCCACTATCAGAGAGAGATCATGGGCTGGACTGAGACATGTGTCCCAGTGTGAGCATTCTTACTTTATTATTTTTAATTTGCCTGCTGACTGAGAAGGCTCTGACACTCTTTGACTTGTGTGGGTCTGTGCTTCTGCAGCCTTACAGCACTGTAGGAGACACAGCCTGGGAAGTGATCAAAAGTATAAGCAGGAGGCAGGAATCTGTCTTTGATGCTTTTTTTTTTTTTTTTTTTTAACTAAAAAAAAATAAGGGATAAAAAGAAAAAAAGATAGCTTCTCTTATCCTTGGGCACAGTTAAACATGGAGAGATGCCTGACTCTATTATCACCTTCTGCATCCTGATAAAGCCAAGCAAACTCCTAAGGCACTTTAAGGCTACAAAAAGGGTCAATAATGCTGGGGGTGGGGGAAAGAGTGAAGAAATTCCCTTGCTGTGCCTGCCAAAGAGTCAATCAAGCCGATGCAAAACTACTTTCTGCAGCTGGGAGACATCATGGGGCATCCCTGAAGTGGGTCTGGGCAGGGGTCATGCTCACTGTTATCAAAATTTCCAGAGCACCAGCAAGAAGGAGAAGTATACATCGTCAACATATCCAGAGGTATGACTGAAAACTAGCATGGGAATCTTCTTCATTGCAGAACACAGGAAAGTAGGAATTTGATGCTTGAAAAAGTCTGACTGACAGGAATATTGAACAGGTTTCAATTAGCAAGAGGCATACATGTTGGCTTCTGGAGACCAGGGAGGGTATAAGTCACCTCAAGCAGCAGCTCATTGGGAAACTGTGAGACTGTACAGGCAGAGGAAGAAAGCCAGTGCTGAGGCATATTTCATATCTGTGACCCACCCTGGGCTGTGGAGAGCACTGGTAGAGGGTGATGGAGTAACACAGCTGTAAAAAAAAAAATAGTTTAGGGGGGTCTTTATTTGCCCCATATATTCATATATTGTGACTGTCATGCTGTGGTTTATTGAATAAGGAGAGAACGATATGGGACTGTAAAATGCCTTCATACCATATATTTACTTGTTGCTTATTTGTATTTTGAAGCAATGAAAATTCAAACAAAAGTAGTTGCTACAGCATTTCAAATTTTGAAACAAAAATCTTGTAACATTGAACAATTTTGCATTCATACATTTTACAGGATTTTTGTTAAGTAAAATAATTTGTGCTTCCATCTTTAGTTGAAGTTTTGACTTCTCTCAGTGAAATTTCCTTTAGTTTATCGAAAAATATTTTAAATGCTAAAAATTCAAATGAAAGAACACTTGGGTGATAATTATTAGGTACTCAAATGTTTTATTTTCTTCACAGCTGGCAAAAATTGGCAGAGCATTACAGAGGAACAAGCTGTTTTCTGTTCTTCTGCAACCACTATGACTTTTAGTCATATTCTGTTGTTTCACCAGATAGTATTTTTATTATAAGTTTTATACATCAGTACCGTGGGTAGTTGGTGTTTTTTTAATGTGAGGCGATACCGTTTTGTTTCCTTCATTCAGGTGAAATCTGATCTTAGTGATGCAAATCCCCAACCCCCTGCCCCAAACACCAATGCTTGTGTTTTTTTGTCTTCTTGGAGGGGGTTTAGTGTTATTTCCTATAGAGTTCTGTTTCATGATGGCTCAGAAACGAGCACAACAGTTACTAAAAATGAACAAAATGGCTTTTGGTTGCAGTGAAATTCATTTTTTTCAGTAACTCCGCAATTTGTCCACAAGCTGCTAACAACATGCTACCATTTTCTTAGTGGTTTTGCATATCATTAATGAGAGAGCAGAAATATCTTCTCTCTTAATGATTACTGTTCTTTATACCTCATCTCTTTAGAGATGAGAATCTCTGCTTTCTTTATTCCTGCCACTTATATGATTTTGTGCCCTCTTGTTTTGAACAAAGAACTGAAAGCAAACAAGTGTTGAATCATCTCAGTACTTATTTATTTATTATATTTGAGATAGAAATGCTATGATAGTTGGGACTGAGCATCCATGTTGTTGGACTTTGTTTCACTTCAATCTCTTTACCAGTTTTTGAACCACCAGAACAGTTTCTAGTGTCTGTAGTTTAGTTCAGGGCAATATTGACTTTAGACACTTACCTTCACTCTGCTCCAGTCTTTGAGTTTCTTGGAGCCTATTTTCCTCATTCCTGACCACCTTCGTATGTCCTTTACTGTGATGGTGGTGAGGCACTGGAACTGGTTGCCCAGAGAAGTTGTGTATTCCTCATCCCTGGAAATGTTAAAGGCCACATTTGATGGAACCTGGTCAGGTGGAAGGTGTCCCTCCCACAGCAGAGGGGTTTGAAGTAGATGAAGTTTAAGGTCCCTTCCCACCCAAACTGTTCTATAATTTCATGATTATAAGCAGAATAATAGAAATCATAGAAAATAGTATGAGAAGAGACATTATTTGGCTCATAATTATATGTTGGAATCCAAGGCACAAATAGCTTTCAAAGCCTTGGGCCTGTTTACTCTGAGTTTGGAACATGTAGAGGTTTTGTCTTAAGACCATGGGAAAAACTCCCCAACATCGTGACTTACGACAAAGATCTTGGCTTGTAGTTTAAGAAAAAGTGTGTTGAGTTCAATATTAGAAGGTTTTGCAGTGTGAAGTTTTACTATAGAAGAAGTTATAGAATAAGGTAAAAAGTTTAGGGTGTGGTAATCTAGAGTGAAAGCAACAGAAAACTATAGTAGACCATTTAATTGGATGAAAAATGCCACAGTGAGATGCAAATGCAGCAAAAGAGTGATTAACTATTGATGTGGAATTGAAAATATATGTACATGGTCTTTAAAAGACCTTGTAGCTAGTAGTCTGGGGAACTTCTTCATGTAATGGCCAATTTCTACTAGTCTCTGTAAAGGAGTTTCTAAGCTCCTGATATCTTGTAGCAATAAATCTATCTTGAAAGCATACAAAGTGAAGATGTCTCATCCCTAAACATCCCGAGTATTATATTCCACAGCAGGATCATCTCCATGTAAATTAGTGCTGAAGGTGCTTGTCCTACTTCTAGATAATATGTGTTGATGGAGACATCATATACTCTGTAGGCAAAATTCTCCAGTACTGACTGATCTGTACTGTTTTAATAGTTTTCCTGGGAAATGCCTTTCAAATAATCATCATGGGATTAATTCTCTATTTGTACATGTCTACAGATATATATCTACAAATACTATAGGCTTCTAAGTTTCTGCTAGAAGAAGAGATATGGATTGTTCTTCATTTGTCTACAGATGGGTCTTCAGACCTGTCTCAGATGGAAAGAATATCTAACCTATATTGTAAAACATTTCTTGCTGTCACATCTGTAGGACAAGGATGGAGTGCAATTTATTCCTTTCCTCTTTGTTGCATCCCTTACCCTTATTCTTCATGTTGCTTCTCATCTTCTGAAGGCTAAACCGGTTGCTATTTCTTTAAACACTGTTTATTTTCAACTCACCCTTTTTGTTCCTCTTCTGATCCTTTAGCTGGTTCACACAGTTCTCATAATAAGGAACTTGAAACTAAGCACGTGGTGGATGAGACTGCATGGCATTAAACGTCCTCTGAGAGAACCTCAGCTTATCTTTTAGGAGGGTGGGTGGGAAACTTGATCAGAGGAAGAGCCCTCACCCATTACATCACCACTGAAGCAAAAGCAGTACATGCAGCTCTGCACTGCTCAATTCAGGCTGTACTGGCTGTGAAGCTGAGCACTGCATACCAGTGAGCCACAAGGCTTGGTATGAGAGTATCAAAATCAGCAGGCACCATATCAGCAAAAGAGTGCTTGCTCTTTCTTGCTGTTTTTATGTCTGCAATGCTTTAAAACAGATGCATGCAAAAGCAAGGTGCCAGAAGTGCTCTTTTATTGTCTCTATTGCAGGTTTAAGAAGGTATTGCCTTCATTCTTGAAGTTGTGGAGTAAATTTTCAAATTAACATGTGAGGGAGGAATTCTGAGAGGATTTTTTTGCATATATCTGAAAAGCAGGTTGATCTAAAAATATGGTCCATTGTAGTTCGGTGTTCAGAAAAATTACTCTTTTCCATTCTATTTTTATAAAAAGCTTAAATAATAGTTCCTAAAAAATATTCCTTATTACTATAGTACATCCTATGATGGAGGATAATTATTTCTGAATCTTCTACTTGTTCATCTGTCAATCAATCTATATGAAACTCAGAACAGTTGTGTGAGAATTACAGAAAAAACTTCAAGTAGAGTGAATTATCTGAGGTCAAATGAAATACAAAGAAAAATGAAATACAAGTGACCAGACTGATATTAGGAGAACTGATGTTGGGAGAATGCATGAATATCTGCAAAGAGCATTTAGGGTAAATCCATGCTACTCTGATCATATCCTAATTTTAGTAGCATTATGATACCAATAGTGACCGTAAGGCATATATAACCTGGGATCCTGAATTTCACATGATCATAATTGGTTTAGAAAAATCATGAACATTTTAAGGGTAGAAACTGAGACTGAAGATAGAAAATTTATTTCATATGCTGTTGCCAGTGTTTGTTCATCTAAAAACATCATACTCAGCTCCTGCTACTTTGATATTCTGGGTTCAAAGTCATCTGAGAGGAAAGATAGGACATACTTGTCTTTGAGAAGACAGAGATGAATTAATTTTTCAAGTATAAACTGTCCTTGCACCTCCAGTTCCCTGGGGCAGAACCTACTGGAATGAGATTTTTGATCAGTTGTTTTGTTGCAGACCTTCGGTGGGTCCCAGATATGTGACCTGACAGATGGACTGAAGGTTCTTATGTTAAAAACATGAGAATTCTTTGGTTTTGTGATTCTGAAATTAAAGATGAATCAACATCCTGACAGAATACCTTCTGCTTAGTGGTGTTGTCTAATAATATTTAGGATTTTCCACTGTCACCATAGTGCTTTGAACTCATATTGCTATTCATTAACAAATTTCTCCTGCAGTGTTCTCTTACTATTGTTACTGATACTTGATATAATTTTAAAATAAAGTTATTGGAAAATCAGAATCAGTTTATTCATAGAATCACTGAATATTCTAAGTTGGAAGGGACACAAAAGGATCATTGAATCCAACTCCTGGTCCTGCACAGCACCATCCTCAAGATGTGCCTGAGTATCCAAATACTCTTTGAGCTCTGCCAGGCTGGTGCTGTGACCACTTCTCTGGGGACCCTGTTTCAGTTCCCAAATACCCAATGATGGGTGAAGAGCCTTTTCCTAATACCCAGCCTAAACCTCCTCTGACACAACCTCAGGCCATTTCCTCAAGTTCTGGCACTGGTCACCACAGAGAAGAGGTCAGTGCCTGCTCTTCCTCTTTCCCTCACAAGGAAGCTGCAGACTGCAATGAGGTCTCTCCTCAGTCTCCTCTTCTCCAGGCTGAACAGTGCCGGTGACCTCAGCCATGAGGAGCGGCTTTCCTTCAAAGGCCTTTGACCCATCTTCATTGCCCTCCCTTGGACACTCTCCAATAGTTTAATGTCTGTCTTACATTGTGGCAGCCAGAACTGCCCCCAGCACTCAAGGGGAGGCCACCCCAGTGCAGAGCAGAGTGGGACAATCCCCTCCCTTGCCTTGCTGGTGATACTGTGCCTGTTGCCCCCCAGGACAGGGTTGTCCCTCCTGGCTGCCAGGGCACTGTTGACTCACTGTGATGTACAATTACTAACTAGTACAAGTATGTAACTACTCCCTGGCCTTTGGGGTATCGGTTTTGTCTTTATAAGGCTTTACATTGTTCAGGACTTGCTGCCATAAAGGACAACCTGTTTCTTCCAGTTATTCAGTTCTTATTTATTGTTGGCATTATTGTTACACTTGTTAATAGCACATTGAGGACTTGTTCTGGATGTTGCATGGGGAATGAAAAGAGGATCTCTGTCCCCTTTATAGCACACCTAATTTAGAACAAGAGAAGATAGATGGTACCACAGTCAGAAGCGTGTGATCTGAACAACCATTGGTTTTGGAGACATGAAATGAGAGATTATCCTAATTAGAGGTGGAGAATTTTTCTCAGTTCCTGAAAAATTTCTTCAGGTGGAAAGATCATTTGCCATTTGCTTCTTCCCCAGAGGTCAGTGGGATGAGGAAAGCTGTTTGGGTCTTGTAGTATCAACGTCACAAATGCAAGATTGCATGCTGTAAACTCTGCAGCTTTGGATCAATATTGAGCAATTTTGTAGTGAATCTCCCTGATTTTGACTTCTTCCAAGTAATACATAATAGCAATTACTAAGCATGTCCCTAGTACTTCTCAAAATTTAGTTAACTGTGCTGTAGGTCTCCTGTGTTAAATGACATCTTCTCTTTAGAAGCACCAAGAGAAACAAACTGAAACCATGGGTCATCACTTGGCATTTGAGAGGTAGGATTTGCAAAAAAGCCCTGACCCTGGTTCTCTTTTTCTTTCTTGTCAAATGTCAGGATAATTTTAGGTACCACTATTGCTTTTACTTGGTGTTTGTTCTATCTGTAGTTGGTCTGAATTTGTTTGAGCATTGCAGACTATTGAACTTAAGGCAGAGTGACATTAAGTAGAGTTGATTCTGTGTTAGCAGAAGATTTGTTATTGTTTGGGCACACTGTTGTGGAAATCTCACCATCTATTTAAAAATACTGGTGTGAAAAGATGAACACCTTAGAGAGGCATAATCATTTCCAATTTGAGGTTTCAGTATGCCCTACTGCAGAATTTGCTGGCTTGATTGCTCTGCATGCAATTTTTCAAAATTACTTATGCAAAACATTATTTGAAAGGGAGGCATCTTAAGCAGAGGTGAAAAAACAGCTCAGAAGTCTTTTCCTAACCCAAATATACTTGCCTTATGCTAGGCCTGCCCTAACAAGGGATGATTAATCTTTCAAATGTGTTCAAGTCCCCAAAAGTATTCCTGTGTTTCACTGTGTATAGAACACATCAGCTATAATGTATTATGATTGCCTTAATGGTTCATGTAAAAATAATGCTGCAGTTTTTTATTAAAACCCAGGATTAATTTAACACAGGTCTAGAGGAATGTACATAATGCTGGATGGAAAGCTGCTCTGAAATCCCCCAACATGTGGGTTTTCAGTAAAGGAGGACATTTGGTGAAGTTTCAGTTTTCATAGATGAAAGGTAAGAAAGATTTACATTTATACATAAACATGCACAGCTGGGGGAAGACTTGTCTCCCTCAGAGCTTGTGGCAACTGTTCAAATGAAAATGAGCACTTCTGAGGAGTTCTATTCTGGGAAGAGCTACAAGTCCATGCTGCTCACTGTGCCAATGGCCCCAAGAGCAATGCATCTTAGATGTACCCCACAACATGGGCTGCCTAACAAGCATATCCTCAGCTTCAAAGGGTTATAGAGTTCAACAGTTGTTTATTGATCATACATTAAACAATTCATGGTGAAGGTTCCATCATATAGCAGAAATAACCAGACTCTGTCCTAGGGGAGAGACGCAGGTTGGTTATGAAACAAGATTAGTATAATCACTAAAGCAGCAGGAGTTGGGGAGGTGGGAAGAGTCTGGCCTGTGTATCTGCCTTGGCACCAGAGCACTGGTATTTCTGATTTTAATGAAATGCTACCTGGTTTGGGACAGGCTTCTGTTGCAAAATCCTCTATGGATTTGTCTTACTGGAGGTAAATCTACCATGATGTTTTTTGAAGGGATGAGCACAGAGTTACTCTGTTTCTGGGATAGATGAGAGAAATGGTGTTCCAGATTCATATGATGCTGGAGGATCCTCTTGTTGGGGATGGGAGGAGTTGCTTGATGGCAACATTAAACCACTTGGATTTTAGCTCATGTTGGTTGGTGGGCTTTGCCCGAGCTAACAGTCCTGCTCCATGGGTGTGTTCATGGTCCCTGTTCCATGAGAGCTGCTACCTAGGTGTCCTGCATAAGATTTATGTTCACTTTGAATCTTTGGGTGGTTTTTGATTGGCAACCAAATTGTACCTGTTTATTGAGCAGGGGAATTAATCCCTATCATAGAGAAAGCAAATCCCTAGGCTGCTTCTTAGAGCCATAATCTATTAGAGATGGAGCTGGGTGTTCCTAGACCAATCTCATGTCATCTGAGAGGGAACCAAGAGAGTACTAAAAAGAAGTCACAAAATCTTTGCCTCATCTAGGCCTTACTCAAAAGGGAATCACTTGGTCTCGTATTTGCTCCCTTTTAGTAGGTAGCAGTGAGGCTTTAAAGTAAGAGCTAGCTGCCTGAAATCAGCCAGGCCTTGAATTCAGTCTTACCTCTTTCTGCAAGAGGCATTGCTAACCAAAGAATAGATGCTTGTAGCCCAGGCTCAGCTTATCCGTCTTTATAATAGTTTATAGGTGCCTTCCCAAAAAATTAACATAATATGTATTAGGACTGGCTCTAGGCATATTTCTGCACGAAGGAAGACTATGTGCTTCTCCAAATGTGTTGCTGAAGGCTACAGTTGCAGGAAGATGATAATGGTTTGCATAAAGTTAAGTTTGTATCCTGTTATCCAAGAACAGGTTGCAGCAAGTCTGAACAAAACTTGTTGTTCTTGCCTCATTTTCTGTTAAAACATTTTCAGATCACCTTCTGTTATTACTACATGTATATTTGCATTGTACTTCATCAGTATAATCCATCTGCCATTTTTGCACAGTTGACCATCTTATGCCAGGTCCTTGCATTAGATGTCTCAACAACTCTTACCATATCAGTTCTTACTTTGAGGATTAATAAAATTTGATTGAAATGATGTCATACCTTTGGATTAACATTTTTTATCTGAGAATAGATAAATATTTCCTTCTTTAGTCTGATTGATTGTTTGCCTGAGTAAGAGTTATGTGTTTGGAAGAAGGCTAACATGTCTCTCATCCCACTCCTGAACTATCTAATAGGCTTCCAAGGAGTCTGGAAGGGAATCTGTTGTCTTCAGGATCACCACTAATTCTGGTGTATTGTAGTCTCTACTATTCCAGCTACCCTAAAATCACACAGAAATATGTGAGGTTCTTCCTTTTTTGTTCACCTACGAAGCTCTCAGATTGCACAATGGATCCAGTTCTTCAATGACTCTCACGCTCACATTTGCTTGTCTTGAAATGGATTCTGATTATTCTGGTTCAAACTTATATCACCACTTTTCTCCAGAAGCTTTCAATGAAGAATTCAAGGAAGCTTCCAAGTGAACCTCTGTAAAGCTATTTGTGGACTTTTGGAGTACAGTTCATAACTGTAAAATATAGCCACTGAAAATGAAATTTTGTGTGAGGATATTATTTGAGTGTTTCATCTGATACAGAATGCTTATGTTTATAAAAAGGTGAAAAATATAAGTGATTGATTACTGGTGCTTTATAGATAATACCTTTTAAGATACCAAAATTAATCTGGGAACAATAACATTGGTGGCAAATAACCCTTCTCTCCCTGTGGTACCCCAGGTCTGGCTTTCTGACACCAGGATACCGTGATGTGTACTAGAAAGATGATAAAACCTCTGACAGTTCTGTGCTGGTCATTGCTCATGAAATAACATTTTACACTGAGCAGATGTTGTCACAAAGTCTTTACTTTGGAGGTGCCTGGTTCAGCTGAGGGAGCAGATTCACAGTGCAGTTTCTCACTGTTCATTCCTGGCCTTAGGGCACTCATACTTCACTGCTCTGTTGAGGGAATGTGGAGGAAATGGAGTTTTGTCTTTTTTTAAGATTTTATTTCCATTATTGCAAACTGAAATAACTCCATATGATGCTCATGTGTTTTTAAGACCTTCAGCTATTGCTTGCGGGAGGCTGTGCATATATACATATATATATATATAATTACACATAAAAAATATAAGACTAAATACTTTCTGCATATTCATCCTTGAACTCCTAATTTATTCACTGAGTAGCAATCAAATGAGATATGTATTAAAATGTCCTTTTTTTTCCACTATGCCCTGCTCGCTATGTAGTATCAGGGAGGGTGGCATTACTAACTGATACCATGTGATGTTCTGCACCTGTTGATTGTGCTATTTTTTACTTTTCATTCTCAAGAAGTGCAGAACCCAACAGATACTTTGAAAAATTGTTTTATCTTGCCATATTTTTCTTCATATTTGATTAATATGGTTTCACCATGAAAGATTTTGATAGAGGGTTATTTTTCCCCTCTGCTTCCTGATTTTATGCCAGGCTTTATTAAATGCTGATGTGTTTTTCTGTCCAGAGAAAGCGTTGAATGATGATGTTAATATTTAAGGGGGAAATAACTGATCACAGAGGATTTGCACTGGTGGCTGTGGGAATAGCCCTGTTCACTTCAAATACTAATGGATTAAACTAAACCAAAGTTATCAGAGGCTTATTGCAGTTATTGCAGTTATTTGCAAACCAGCTGGGGTCAGATTGTCAGTTGGTCAGATAAGAGTCCTTGAGCTGTGCTATTTAACTGTATTGTGTGCTGGAACAGATAGTCAAATGAGCCTCATTGTCTGTATTTATTTATTGTCTACAATTATTGTCTGCCATATGAGTGAGAAAGTATTACAGAAGTGCTTTGAGATAAAGCATATGCGGAGAAAAGTCTGTGAGATCCTCAGAAAACCTGGCTTAGAACTGCTCAAGCACTACTGGTTAAGTAGAGCACAGTATTTAATGAATCTCTGGCATTTTCTTTTCCTACTTTGATGTTCTTCCATGCTCAGCACAAGTAACATTCAAAAAGCATGGAGAAGTAAGGGGATGATATATAAGCCCTCCTCCCCAAAATAAATGATAGGAGAAAAATAGCCTCATCATCAAAGGCACATACTACTCTATTGCAAAGCATGTGAAAGTTTCAATTCCTGTAGGAGTGAGTTGTTCTCACCCATTGTAGCTCTTTGTTATTCTCTTTGACAAAAGGAAAAACAATTTTAAGGCCTTCTTTAAAAATTAGGCAATGTGCTACCTGCTATCATCCACAAAAGCAGCTCTTTCTGCATCTAAAGAGTGCTTTTGGTCTCTCTTGCAGTACTTTTAACACTCAGTCTGACTAGAGGAATACAGCATGCTGCTCTGTCCCTGGTGTCCCAGAGGCTGTCCCTGATCACAGAGCACAGCCTCCACTGTGATGTGCCTTACACCAGAGCCCTTACGTGGGTCTTAGTCAGCTTAAAGACAACAATAAGTGATTGTGCCAAGTGACAGTGCGTTTGCTTTGTGACTGTATTGCCTGCCCTCCCAGAACAGTGTCTGGTCCATGGACAACATCCCCTGAAAGCCCTTTACGGCCCTGGCATGCACCTCCTGGTCCCCTGCTCCTGCTGTTCTGGGGTGGTGTGTGATGGAAAATGATGTTCTCTTCTGGGGAGTATTCTGGACTTGTCCCATAGCCAGGCATACTCCAGCTTCCTCAAGGTCAAAGGCAGTGCAATGCTCTGGGAGAGGTGTATTTAAAGCCCTGAATGTGCTGAAGCTTTTTTAATGTTAGAGGAACTCACACATACTAGCACCTAAGTAAATACCAAATTAACTGCAGACTCACAAACATGGAAACCCTTTTCAAGCTGAGCTTTTAATTAGGAATCACCATTCCCAAAATATCCATCTAACTTGTCTCATAGGTCACCCCAGCTATCTACTGTGTTAATGAGACCAGGAATCACTCTGTCTTCCAAGTGAAAATATGTAGCTGGTGTCAGCATCCTTTCCAAGGTAGAAGGCCAGACTGAATGTTACCTTTCCAAATTAAAGGTCAGATGTGCCAGCAGAGAATTGCAGGAGCCAGAACAAGATGCCACTAATCAGATATTTGAAGCATCTTGGCTCAGGGTGAAGCATGGGATGGAGAAACAGGGATCTGAAGTCCTTATCTCTCCTGTCCTATAAGATACCACAGCTCTGAGCTTCAGCTCTCTGTGTTCAATGTGGACTCTATCCATCAGGTTCCTTGGTCTCTGAGCAACAGGTTGTCCATCCCTCACACTCAGCAGGGACTAGCTGCTCATAACTCTTGTAAAGTGATTATTTTGGAGGGCAGCAGCACAAAGGGGGCAGAGTAGGGTTAAGAATTGGAAAGATGTTCACAAAATTATCAACATCAGTTTTTGAAAAGTTGTGACTTAAATTCCTACATCCCCCCTCTCCTTCTTCCTTCCCCACTCAAATTTCTGCTCTTTTCTTTAAAACATTGACTTACTTTTTCTTCTGCCCCTCCTTTCCTACTGCCTGATCATGCCTCCATACTTTATTCTTCCATGCTAAGAGTTAGAAATGGGATTAATTTGTGCTAAAGGACAAAATCCTCATGTGACTGCTGGCACCAAGCTTTGAGCTGGAAATGGGCAAGAGTTCAACCTGGCACCTGAAACCACAGACTTCAGCCACAGGTGAGGATGGAGACCCCACTCCCAGACCTTAGGCAAAATCAAAGGGCAGAGGGAAAAGGAAAATGTGCAGGAAAATGTATTTTAACAGGGTCAGAGGAGCAGGGCTGAGGATAAAGGACTCAAGGAGCAGCAGCAGTTCTGTTCAAAAAATGGTGTTAAGGAGCAGCATCAAGGTGTTTGTGATATCTCTGCTTTCCTGAATCACTAGTGGGATTGCCTATGGCAAGTGCTTACCTGACTAAAATTAGTCCAGGTCTGGGATTTTCTTTCCTGAGAATAATTAAAATGCATAGAAAAATATGTTTTTCCCTGTGTCTTTGCTGATGACTGCTGTCAGCCTGTCTCAGGCCTTTTGGCTTGGATATGTCAGGATTAGATCTGCTGTTAGTTGCTGTCCTGCATGGGCTTGCTCTGAGTCCATTCTATCTAGACCTGAAAGAACATTAGGATCAAGTCAAAAAGACTTTAGGAGGGTGCTGTGCTTTGAAGGGGACACTGGTGGTTGGAGCTAAAGATGTCAGGATGTTTCTTTTCCACTAACAAATAGTGCTCATCACTCATCTTCTGCAAAATATATACCATAAAGAAGCCAAAAATAAGTACATAAAATAAAATTTTTAATAATCGGACTATCATTCATTATGTATTTAGGTTTTTTGGTTGAGAGGATTGTAAATATTAAATGTAAAATGGGTGAGCCCTAAAAACAGAATACAAGTAATTTTTGTCCCTAGCACAAAATATAGCTTCCCATTAGCTGAACTCCTCTCCTGGTGGGTCAGTTCCAGGAGCAGGACTGAACTCTCCTTGCATTTAACACCTCTGACTGCTCCTGTGGTCATTGCTTGCAGTGATACCCAAAACTAATTTGTAGAAACAATAGGCAAGAGAGGGGAACTGAATATTTTGTCCTTGAAATTATAGGAAGCAGTTAATAACACAGCTAAAACCCTAATTAATATTATTTTTTATCTCCTTTCTGAGCCAGAACTACTGACCTCTCTGGTGTTATCTCCTGGATGCAAACCCATAACAGCCTTTGCCCACATACCCCATATTGCAGGAACCAGAGCACCTGAGCACATCCTTGTTTGTGTCCCATTCAATCAACCTTATGTACCAGCAGCTTTACCTTGGGCAAGGATTCCTCATGCTCTTGTGCCCTGACTCAGTACCTTGCACTTCACCCTGAATGTAGCCTTCCTTTTCTTTCTTCAAACCCCTTGGGGGCAAAAAACAATTTTCTAGCAATGATTCTACCTTTATATGGGTGGAGAAAATATTCTGTCTATTTGTGGAAATATACATTTGCCTTTCATGTCCTTTTCCTTTTTCTGTTAGCTAAAAAGGTATTGCAAGAGTTTCTTTTTCCCTCAGTGGATTTTTCCACATTAGGGAAGTGTCAAAGCTGGGGATGTTGTGGGGCATGCTATACTCCTAATTACCATATGGGAACCCGGGTGTTATATTGGACACTGTCCCCTTTTCTTGTGCCAGTTTTCTATATGACTGAGAATTATAGCTGGAAAAAAACAGGGCTGGATGGCTCCTTACTGGTCACCTACTTGACCTTCTGCCTAAGGAAAAATGAAAAGTAACTATGCCATTTTTGAAACGTGTTTATCCAGTAAGTTCTTAAGGATAATGGAGCTGGGCAGGCCTCAGCTGAGACCTCAGATGAGACCTCACCTGCTCTGAGCTGGTTGTGAATATCTTCACCAGGTTTCCCACTGGTTCACCTTCAGTGTATTCACCCAGGAGATGATTTATGTCTCTTTAAAAGAATTTGACTTTTCTTTATCCTATGCTTCTCTCTAGTGTCCTGGTTTGAAGGAC
>VZTR01008861.1:1563-33629 GCA_013400775.1 Chaetops frenatus
CTCCTGTTTGTCTTGGAAAAGCACACTGCACCTGTACTAATCTATAAAAGGGTTGGGAATCTGGAGGTGACACATGTCCACTGATTATTGATCAACAGTTCATATGGAAGGGAATCAAAACACTGCTCACGTTACACTGTACTTAAATTATTTCAGATTTCAAAGTAAAAATAAATCTGCCTCTTTTGACACAAAATCTCTTTGGCTGAGACTTTTCATTCCCACCTTCATGCTTTGTTTGCTCATCACATTAAAACTTCTATTTTTTTACACAGAAAGGCAAAAACAAAGCATAAAAGATATTTACATAATACTTTACATAACAAGCTCCTTTTGAGAAATGAGAATATTAAAATTTCAAAAGTACAGTCACAGCAAGTGGTAGGCGAGCAACGAAGATAAATCAAATCCTATTTCTTGCCATGCTGTGAAAAGACGGCTGGCTTTTAATCATCATGATGTGCCATATGTAAATTCCATCAAAGAAGAAGTTTGGTAAATGTTATATTTCATAACCACAGGGAAGGAAGCTATTTATAAACACCAATTAAATGATATAATATAGTCCAAAGCCATTAATAATAAAACTATTAATCTAGGTAGACACTACTTTCACATGGAGTCGTTTTTGAAGTAAACTTTTTCAAATGCATATTCAACTAAGAGAACACCACATGTTTTTCTACTCAAGGTCATTTTAACTTCTCATACTTTCAGTGATGTAAGTAAGTTCTTCAAGAAAGAAAATAATGCACAAAGCACTCAAACCCTGAGTCACTTTCACAAAAAAAACCCCCTGACAATGTTTCACTCGGCAGCTATGTTTTATATGGGGTTAAAAATCTATACATGCATGTATGAAGCTTAAATGCTAACTTATGTTGGGTTTTGCCAGTCTCAGGAAACACGTGGAGATGCAAATGTCTTGAAGAGAAGATTGCAGTGAGGCCTAACACCACAAGCATCTATCCAGTGGAGTAAAGAACCCATCACAATAATACTGTCATCACACTAGAACTGTGCATCACTTGCTTTAGAAGAAAGCAAAATAATTTGAAAGCATTAAAAGTCATTATGTTTCACAAAATTCCTGGAAAGGCTGCAATAATTTCTGCAATAGTAACTAAAGTTTTGGAATAGAATGGTTTCTCTGCCCAGTCTCAAACCAGTATGGTAAACTGACTCTAGATGTTAACGCTCTAAATGCTGGACTGACACTAAAAAAATATGGTTTTCTCACAGAGAAGATGCTGAATTCAACCAGTTTTAAACAGAATTCTACAGCAAAGCATGATGGATAGCTAATGACTGCTGGGCTAAGCCTTCTTGCAATAATGGAACGGACAGGCTACCCACTGGCTACCCCGGGAAACACACAAGGATGCAGTATTTTACCTTTCTATGTAATAAATGCATGAAGGAATTTATTTCTCCTTAACAGACATCAACTTTCAGACACTGAATTTCTTAAAGCCAACAGCAAAGCATTCACTTAAAAAACCCCAAACCAAACAATCCCCTCCCCAACTATCCAAACACTCAGTACTTCATTTATATTTTGCTCTATCTATAAAACCCCCATATTTAGTTCACAGTTTTGACAGAGAATTTATAGAACCCTGTGTTTGTTTTCCACAACACAGGAAATAAACATTTTCAGTTAGAGATTTGAAACCAAAGGTTTTATTCTAATGAGTTTTGAAAAGGGAGCAAAATATCTCCATGTTTTCCACACACTCAGCAACGTCTGTGTGCAGAAACTGAGACCTGTCATATCTGTCTTGTGATTAGGAGAAATTTAATGCTTCAATTCTTTGTAATATTTGTTGCTTTGTCATAACTGGTGTGTAGATTGAATGGCAGGTGACATTTCCTAAGATTTAAATAAGGTGAGAAATTAATCAAATTAATATATTCATTTTCTAAATTATAATGAGCCACTTGCATCTAAAATGCAAGAGTCTGTAAATATAAAATGAATTCCAAATACCTGAGGACATCATAATAAACCTAATTTCTCACATTTCTCTGTGTGTGTATGTATTTATATACATGTACACACACACACACTGCAGAGAGAGATTTTAAGCCCCTGAAATTCTTGCTATTTTATGCAGCAGTTTAGATTGAGGAAGAGATAATGCTTTCCCCCTCCATGGATCACAGCACATAAGATACCAGACTGCAACTTTCTGTAGGGGACCTGCACAGCTCCTTAAGTATCAGCTCTGATCTCTCCTCGAGAAGAGGAAAATGCTCTGACAATGCCCAGAATCTTTTCCAAGGGTGAACTCCAAGTCTGATTATGTAAAAGGAGGGAGACACATCCTTATGATACAGGGAATGATATGGAGATGACTGAAAACCTGGTGGAGAGGACAAGATCTTAGCCTTTGGCCACTCTGCAGAACCACATTCATACTGAAAGTTAAGGCAAACATGGCATGGGGCTCCACATAGAAAAGAGACAGCAAATTCACACATCTGCCACGAATAAAGAATAAAAAACACTCTTCAGGGTGTGTTAAAATATACCACAGGAAAGTAATATTTACAAATTAAGCAGTAGGAGTTTCAAGGCTACTGGCTAATTCCAATTTAATGATGTTGCCAGTGTGTGAAAAAAACACATTGAAGCAAAATAAGCTGATTTGGTCAGTCAATAATTGAAAATATATTTGCCTGAAACTGATTTACAGTGCAACAGGATTCAGCTATTGAAATTTGTAACTGGTGCTCCTGTCTACAGAAGAAAGGACAGTCTCTACTTTATGAATTGAAGAGATCTAGGACTAATTAAAGATGTAACATAAAGCTGGAAATAGGAACTCTAACACAGAGCATGAATTCACATAAATACAGACATTTTAGTCAGCTGGAGCTGAGCTATAGTGCTAAGTGCATGGGCTGGGCTTTGCACAGGGCATTCAAGAGTTATGGGTATTTTTGTTCACCTGCACATGGCCATTCACATGATACACACATAACTTCTTTACAAGTCAAAATATTATTGTCAGAAAGAAAAAAGACTAAAGAGGTAACAAATACTTCAGGGAGGTACAAAAAGCAAAAAGAAAACCAAAGGCATGTTTTAGGTGGAAGAATAGTAGGCATTACCTTCAACAACAGGCTACCTGCAGGACACCTGGTCTTTCAACATCACCTGTAGATCTTTAAAAAAATTTCCCTATTTTTTCACAATTGCATACACCACCTCTTGTGCATGACCCTGTGTTAACAGGCTGCTCCAAAGTAAAACCCAAGCCTATCTGCCCCACTATTGCTCTGCTTCAAAATGAGCAACCTTCATTTCCCTCCTGGTGGCAGAAGAGGACTTTGGCCTGTAATTCCTGTTTCTCAGCATGCCAGGGACACTGCTGGTTGAGAAGAATGAATACTCATCAAACTTATATCATAAATAGATTATCCCTAAGGATATGCATTTGACAACCTATGTCAAACAAGGCAGAAGATTGACAAACTCCATTCTATAATCTACCTGATCACACCAAAACATTACAGAGACAAAGCAAATGACTTTCAATCCTGCTTCTCAGCCTGTTATTCCTTCTAATTGTTCAGAATTTGGCTAGATACACTAGGGAAAGCACTTGGAAGTTGAATTCCATGCTTGCTTCAGAATGGTTACAGGAAGAGGAGCAAATTTAGTCTCTTACAGAACTGCTTTTTAAGTGCACTTTATGGGCATCTGTAGAAGCATAATGTTTGTAGATGAGATTGTCCAACAGCTAAAATAAACTTTGAAAACAGTAATTGAATGTACAAAAGTGTTTAGGAATTTGCTTATCCATCTGAGCCAGACTGCCAGTGAATACTTGGGATCTTCCAGACAGTTAATGCTTGGAGGGGACACTAAGGAACCAATCACTATTTGCTTGATACAGAAGTCATTGCTGTGGCCAGGGAGCCTATGAAAAACTCTTTTTTTCTGAACACAACAGGAATCTCAGATTTGGCTTTGAGAAAACATGAACATATCAGGAAATATTAATTTGCAGAATTCTTTTAACCTGCTTACAGTAATGCTACAAGTGTTTCTGTGAAACTTTGACAGGCTTCTTTACTAGGTTCTTTCTACTTCTTTCCTATAATTTAGATTTCTCTGTCAGTATTTTCTTCTACATTTTCATACTATCTCACAGTTACCTCCGCGTCGTGTTTTCTGCAGTACCTACCCAGCATTCCAGCAGTCTCCTCTACAGCAAAGCTCAATTTAATTTCAGGTTTGTTTTCAATGAGAGATAACTGACTCTATCTTCAAGGAGGTATGAGGCATGTTTACTCTTTACCTTTCTCTTTACTATTTTCATTCTATTCCTTTTAGCAAACTTTGCATACTGCTTGCCCTCACAGAGTTGTCCTTGAAGCCTACAAATTTCACCTGCATTTCTGAGCATGACTCTTTGACACATTTGCTTCTGAGAGCAAAAATATTTCCTATTAAGAATTTAACCCTTACAAGAGACACACAGCAACTCAAGTATACCTCTATTGATCCAAGGAAAAATATATTTTATGACAGGAAGTGAATATAAACGGTGTCTCTGTGAAGATGCAGGGGGAGAAAAATAGTTATGTGTCAGCACAGAGGGGATAGAAGCTACAACTCTATTAAACTCCTAATAGAAGTATTTAATTTAAAACACCCCTTTGAGTGAAATTCTGCACTAATGTTTGTTACCTGAGACTTCCCCTGCCTCCTCTCTCTCATCCCATTACTGAACCCTGGGAAACATTTGAACCTCCTGCAATGCAGTCAGCAATCCACCCATGACTGATTGACCCACATCACGATGGAAGCAGACCCCACGGGTCACAAGGATGCACCAAAGGGAATGATGAGGCACTGAATCTGTGCTTGATGGGCAGAGGAGATAAGGTGGATAATAGGCTCAGCTTCCAACACATCTTCTTGTGAAGGCTCTCGAACCAAAATATTGTTCGGAGTTCTCTGCCGTTAATTAAATGGGAGCTGAGGGGACATAAAACCTGTCAAGGTCTGAATAGCTCAACCTCCAACACTCCCTTCCACAGAAAAGTCTGACTGAGAAAATGAAGTAAACATTGCCGTTAAGCAGGCTCCTGTTTCCTGCTCCCTCTCCTTCCCCCAGGAGCAGGAATGCACTCACAAGGTGCTCAGCCATCCCCGGATACTTCAACGAGCAGTTTAGCCCCACAATGGAAACCAAAGAGCCCTCCAGAGCAAACAACATTCATTTCCATTAGAGGACTTCTCACTGCAGGAGTCACTTTGTTTTACTGAGCAGACATGCTAAATCTGTTATTACAAAGTCACATCATCTTTTCAGAGAACAAAGTTGCTGCTTTAGCTACATGCACCTGCGTTTCTTTGGTTGCTCACCTTCAGTTTGCTTTTATCACTAATGCCTGGTGCCAGCCTTAAAACAGAAACAAGTGACTTAATGAATGAGAGCTGAATGCTAAAAAAAGGCAAATTATTCAGTTGTGCTAAAAATGAGTACTTGAATGTGCATGCACACCTCAGAGCAGGACAGAGTGTCCAGCTTCTCACACAGTGCCACTTTTTCAGGGTCAAAGGAGTTAAAAGGGTCAAAGGAGCAGTCTGGCCAATAAAATACTAAATAGGGAATATGTGCATCCTTCTGCATGTGCACATGGGCACTTCATAACCAAAAAAAACAGCAGTAAAAGTTGCAAAACATAAAACTAATATTCTTTATAAATGACAAAAGTCCTGTTGCCAAAGCTGGGACTTGTGATGCATTAAAAGCTCTGCTTGTGAGGAACTGATTTCTTCAGTATTTCCAGAAGTGGAGGGGTGTCTCTTAGGTCACACATGGAAAGCAGCATCAACAACAAACATCAAAAGTCAGGAAACCAGAATGACAAGAGAGCTGACCTCTGTTCAAGGCAAACAAAGATGTTTACTAAAAAAGTCAACCCTTGAAGTCTTCACTAACTTGAATAATGAAAAAACTTACTCGAGTGAAACCTCTGATTGAACCTAAGCTTTTTTCTATAAACCTAAGATGTAATTTGTACTCAGGATATATCAATTTTCTCTTGTTTTCAAGAGAAACAATTCATTACAGAAGTTTAATGAACACCACTCCATTTTTTACAAGGCTTTACCTTTAGGGGAGGAGAAAATAATTCACCTCATGTACTTAAGACACCAGGTACTCAATGACAAATACCAGTTAGTAGGATGTCTAAGTTCACCTCTTCAGAATTACATGTCTGCAAACAAGAATGACCTAAATCCTTTAGAATTTCTTAGAAATTGTAGCCTAGTTTTCATGTTAATATATCATTATCTTGTAGTTGACAACTAATGCAAAAAAAATCAAAAATTAGAGATAATAATCTCAACTGAGAAACACTTCAAGACACAGATATCCTTCCACAGGAAATAAAAAATAAAGCCGTTTCATAGACCCATAGCATGTAACCATTTCTCTCACCGTTCACTGAATAAAATACAATACAGGAGCATCAGAAGAATCCTTCATTTTCAGGGCAACAAATTAAGGAGCTGCATTTTTGTCTACTCATCAGTGAGCTGAAGTTCATAATACCCAACTTAACTTTAAATTAAAAGTTTAAAACATCAGCAATACTGACTGTATAGAAAGAGAAGTGATTCATCCATTTTTCTGTAGATCATTGGAATACAAGCTGCTTTGTTAGAATGGCTGGGCCACACCTCATGCTGCCACTCATTCTCTAGCTTCACCTAAGCTGTGCCAATCAATAAAAAATGAGATTTTGCCCTTCTGCACTGTTTAAGATACATACATCTGGCAGAAGAAAGAGCATTCAAAAAATCTACCAGGATTTTTTGTGGAATCACACAAAGCTATAAACTGGAAAGAAAAGTTGTGTTTATGATGTTATGTTGAATTAAGAGGCCTCGCAAAGCTAAGAAAATTTCCATTGAACATACTATGTAAACTATGATGTTTCATCTCAAAAACTTTTAAATTAAAAGTATTGTTAGCATTTAAAAGAGCACCTTGAGGAACAAGAGCGTTCTGTGTGATTTAAGGTGCATAACAAATATGACAGACAATAGACACAAATGGGCATGACAGAGCAAGTTATCACACTGTCATGTGCATAGAGCCCTTTAAAAAGAACATTATTCTTTTGACAGACTTTCATACTCAGGTCTCCTGCTGCTCTCAAAGGCTCACTCCCTCTTTTAAGACTGCAGCAGATTTGGCAATTCCTCCAGGTTTTGGCAGAGCTTTATCTTCTACCCCCAGCAAGTTGAGGAGTTAACAAAAACAGAAGAAATGGGAGTCTGGGTGTCTGTGAGGAAAAGCAGAGAGTTGCCTATACCACGGGGTGCTGACACTCCTGGATCAATGTGGTCTCTGACATCAGTTTGTAAACAGGCACAGGGGCAATGCTGCTCCAGAGTTGTTCTCCCACAGCCACTGTGGGACTGCAACCATCCTTAGTTTCTAATGGGAAATGATGGGATTGCTGAGGGCAGAAATACAAGGTACAGTGTGATGCATGATCTGTAGGCTGGGTGGGATATTCCCAAATAGGCTGCCCTGCACCTGCATGTATAAACTGACCACCACTGACCCAAATACAGAGAACAGAAGGAATCACATGAAGAGCCTGAATTAATAATGCTGATGGTTAACAGATTATGCTGGTTTGCATCATCCTGCATTTCCAGTAAAATCATACATTAGTGAAATGTATTTATTTTTTGAAATCCAGCAAGCACAAAAAGACAACCTGGATTTCTTTGTCTTCTACAGCTCTGGTTATTTTTCACTGCTGATGCTTCCTACAGATAAGTCTGAAAGTCATGGCACTTTGCCAAAGTGCATATTACTTCTGAATCAATTTAGATGCATATTCTCTCTAAACAGAGCACCTCAGGTATCTTGGTGTACTTTCTTTACACATATTATTGCTATTTGAATTGTTTATGTGCCTGTGAAAACATGCTGAGAAGTGAATCAAAATAAATGGGTCAAAACAAAGACTTTACAAGTGTGGACAAATGTGGATCTAATACATCACTCAGGACAAAACAAATCATTTGGTTTCTGGCATAGGCTTTTTTAGTCATCTAGAAAATCAATTTTCAAAAATAAGTGTTAAAAATAAATAAATATCCAGATAAGGCCAGGTAATGATAAAGAGAAGGATCTCTGATTACAGGCTTATATACTAAATCTTCTAATTTTTGTCTGAATATCACAAAATACACAATTGTGTTTTCTGTGACCAGCTTTCAGCATCTGATGGTTTGCATTGTTATCAAAAACTTTACTTCCCTTCTACCTGTTATGACTAAATTGAATTACAGCAAAACTAAAATGACAGAAGAAGACAGATTTAAGGGAGCAATACACAAACATTTGCCAGAATCATGAAAGAACAGTGAGGGCCACACAAGTAAAAAAGGACAAAATAAAATTTTATGAGCTGTCTGTTTCTGAAACAGGAGATACTCATTAAGGTTGTACAAAAATGATAAAATATAAAATTATATATTATATGAAAAAAAGATAAAACATAGATAATACATCTACAGACATATTAACCCCTGGCTGCCACGTGAGGCTTCACCGTGTGTGTCCATAAAAACGAAACGCGGACAAACCTGGCACAGACAAACCCAGAACAGAACCTCTGAAAACCCTCCCTCATCACCTCTGGGGAAGTCTAATGTGAAAATGTGAACTTAAATTATTGGTGGGTGAATTTCAAATGTGGTGGTTGAATTGAAACTGTCTCATCATCCAAAGCCTCCCCCTCTGAGGACAAGGGGACACAAAGACAAGGTGACACCAGTGAGAGGAGGGACTCGGACTCAATAACCCTGATGAGTTCCTTCCAACTCGAGATGTTCTGTGATTCTCTAATCCTGTACTGACCCACTGAAGCTCATGACCTCTAAAAGCAAAGGTTTTAATTCCTCCCTCACTACCAGACAGCACTTCAGGGAAGCTCCTCAGCACCCAGCTCCACGCATTCAGAGGACACCAAACAGGCTGGCACCTCCTGTGACCTCGAGGAGCTTCTTTAATGGGATGAAGGAAATGTTCAAACGAATTGGTGCAACAGGGCCTGCATGGAGAAAACACAACAGGAGAAACCTGGACATTTCTTGAAGAGTTTTCCTTTACAAGCTTGATGTTGCCACTGCAATGAAGTGAAAGGTAATTAGACTGATTAACTGAAAATCATTGAGGAGCTGTCATTCACTCCTTCGTCGGGGCTGCACAGGGCCAGGATCATTCTGCTCTGCAAATACCAACAGAGAATACTAAATGAAGAAAGGTGACTGGAGGGTGGAACTGTTTGGGGGGTTTTGCACCATTATGTGGAACATTTGCTATTAGTTTCCAATGCATATTTTTCATCTTAAGGAGTAGTAGCCACCTCCCAAGTTTCAATTCCTTGATAATTCATATTATGCCAGTATTGAACTCTTTTTAGATCAATTTCTTCCAAAGAGAAATGAAGAAATGAACAGCATTTTGCACAGTTTTCAGCAGAGAGTCTTCCTGGGATTTTCAGAGCAGAACAGAAGAGAAGAAGGAAGGGGGAAAAAAAATAATAAAAAAAAATCCCTTCTTACTTCTTCAAGTGGTAATATTGATTAACTCATCAGATTTTCTTCTAACAATACACAAATCATTGGCATGTTTCCCTGGAGCCTGATGTATTTCTGGTTAGTAACTGAAATATTTGGCCAATTTTTCAACAAAAATATTCTGGAATATTCTGGAACAAAAGCTCTGGATATGCAGATTACATTAAAAGGTATGGGTTGGGTGTCTTAGAACATTTAATTCACCTATTTTTTTCTAAGTCGTTTTATTGTCCAACTCATCTTCCACATGAGTAACAATAACTGTACAGGAAAACATCCTTAGGCAAGACTGTTGACATAGTTTCTGTCTTCATTCACAAATTATTTTTATTGATCTAAACCCAAAAATCCCCACCCACATTCCATGTTTGGCTTGGGTGGTTTCATCAGAGATCTGTGCCTTCATTCCCAGTGTCACCTTCATGGGAACATCCAGCAGGTGTGACAGAACACACCATGGTACTGCTCTTTACTACAGTGAATTTCATCAAACAAGATTAAAAAAAGAAGAAAAAAAAAAAAAAACAAACAAACAAACAACAAAAAAAAGACTGTGTGACAGCAACGGAATTTTTGAATAGTCAAATCATGGGGAACAAAAAGAGCACTGATGAAAAGTTGAATGACTCAGATGAGGAAAAATTAGTTGACTGCATTCCACCAGAATTTGATTGTTCGTTTGAAACCCTATGATCTGGAAAGCAACATATTTGCATTTACGTTTTAATGCATTAATAGCAGCTTAATTGTGAAGGTTTCTTCTTAAATAATCTCGTTAAAAATTAACTGGTGTTTGATTGATATAAAAACAGCTTTGATTTAGCTTTCTAGCTCTATTTCTACTAAAATTGGACAATTTGAAAAGTAATATATTTTTCTTTAATTATGATCACAACAGCACAGTAATTTTGCCAGCTTTTCTACTGAATAATTTGATCACGATAGGAATGAGCTTTGTTTCAGCTTGCTTTTGATTTGTGTGCAGATGCACTAGGACATGACAGTCTCTCAGTAAAAGATAAAATGTGATATAATATTGTCTCATGTGTCCAGGACAATGCAATGGGGCATTCCTTTAGGAGGAATTCTGACTGAGGATTTTGGGGTTATCCTGCCAGCAGTCCAAGGAGCAGACAAACCATGCCAGATTACTGCCCACCGGTAGGACGGTGCCAAACTCTTTCTGGTGATGCCCAGCAACAGGACAAGGAGGGATGGCATAAAATAAAACACAAGAAGTTCCTCTCAGTGTGAGGAAGGGCTTTTTCACGTTGAGGGTGGCAGGGCACTGGAAGAGCTGCCCAGGGAGGCCATGGATTCTCCCTCTCTGGAGACATTCAAACCCCACCTGGATGTGTCCCTGTGCCACCTGCCCGAGGTGACCCTGCCTTGGCAGGGGGTTGGGCTGGGTGATCTCCACAGGTCCCTTCCAACCCCAACTATTCTGTGATTCTGTGAAATACACTTTTGAAGGATACAATTATTTTTTTTTCCTCATGGTGATGGATATCATAGGCAATTAATAATTTTTTTCTTTACTTTTTCATTGTTCATTTACTCTAAGAAAACCTTGAATTTGGAGATTGATTTTAAAAACGTGCACAGAAACCATCACACAAGAATTGGAAATTTTGAAAAATCAAGGACAAAAAGGAAGTTTTCAAAAGGAAGCCTCACAATTTTCCCATAATCTTTCCTGTGATACCACATGCATATCTAATACAGGAGTATGCTTTTACAATTTAATCTTCTGTTAGTGTTTCTGCACAACTCCCTCTTCATTCACGGCAAAGGCAGTTTACAGGGAGGGGAAATTCAGTGTGCTTTTAACCTCATAAATCTACTTATAGTCCTAAATTTCATTTAAGCCTGCACTGACAAGAAACTTACAGATTGAAGGTATTTTATTTTACTGGTGAATTCCAGTCTTATGTTTAATGACTTTTTCCTAAACTAAGGATGCAGTGTAAAAGGAGGGATTATCCATTATCCCTACCCATTTTTATCACAAAGAGACCATACTTCCACTCACAACAGGTAAGGAGACAAAAATCCAAGTTGCCCTAACGTAACCTCACCTATAAAAACACTGCTTGTAGCAGAGCTGTATGTGAAAATGGTATAAAAACCCAAGAATCTCTGCAATTCATATAACAATTTACAGCACACATTGTTGTCACAACTTAAAAGTGACTGAATATTGCCTTGTAAATTATGGCTAATGGATTATAATAGCCTTTGTCACAAATTATCCTGAGTAGTGTTGGTTAAGCATCATGTAGCTTTATATAACATTATACTGCTTTAATATGCTATTTCATCAATCTGCTCAAAAACCTCTATTAATCTTAATGGACCCAAAGCAATAGATCTCTTAAGAACTTTGATAACATCTCTTTCACTACAGATGTGCTGGTTTTGGCTGGAATGGCATAAATTTTCTTCACAGGAGCTCCTACAAGGCTGTTTTGGATTTGTGCTGGAAGCAGTGCTGATAATGCAGGGATGTTTTCCTCACTGCTGGGCAGAGCTTGCACAGAGCCAAGGCCTTTTCTGCCTCTCACCCCAGCAGTGAGTGGGCTGGGGGGACACAAGGAGATGGGAGGGGACACAGCCAGGACAGGTGATGGTGAACAACTACTCTGGTTTGCATCACTTGCCTTTTTGGGGGTTTATTTCTCTGTCTTGATTATTTCCCTTTTTCTTACAAATGATAATTATATAATTTCAATTCTTAAACCTTTTTATCTTAACTCCCATGAGTTTTCTCACTTTTACCCTTTTGATTCTCTCCCTCCATTCTGCTGGGAGTGAGGGAGGGAGTGATGTAGTGACTGCTTAGTGCTTAGTTGCTGGCTGGGGTTAAACCACAACATGGTAGATGACTATTTAGGCTAAAAGGATAGATATTACAACATAAGTATCTACTTGACAGAGAAGCAGAGTTAATACTTGTAAAAAAACCCCAAAAAAATGAAACAAACAAAAAAACCGATAAAGCCTGGAATGAGCTACCTACAGTCAAAAAAATTCTACAATTTTCTGCTTCCCCACAGAGCCCTAAAAGAGATCAAATTTTCAAAACAGGGATTGTAAATGTACTGAGCAAAGACTTCAGGGTGAAGAAAGACACAGGAAAAGGAACTGCTAAACTGCCTCATACAACTTCTTGCATTCTCTTTGGGTAAAACACAATCATGCAGGATTATTATTGCTAAAATTTTTTCAGTCTCTAACATTTTGAACAGGCAAGTAACTTCCGGTTGCACAATGGTGAAATACCTAGCAACATGCAAAGAAACACCTACAGCAACCCTTTTTTTTTTTTTTTTCTGTCTGTGCTTGTAAGAAGAATTTTAACAACATTCACCAGATGCCATCATTATGTGAGGATCTCTTGATTGCTGTAACTCTGCAATGGAAAACAGGATTTGCATACAAGTAATAGCAAGCCATTCCTTGGAAAAAGGAAATGGTACTTCCAAGTGGACTTGTTAACACCAAGAAATATGGCATGCCTGCTGTGCAAACTTATTTAAGAGCATTGCATTGTAAAATATTCTAGTTGAAATGTTCCTGCTGGAAAAGGATCTTTTTTTTTACCAAAAAACTTCCCTTTTACTACAGAAATGCTTGGTATCATCCCCATTTTATTTATCTTAAATAAATATGCACTATCATGAACTTACACAAAATAGGAAACACTGATTATCTTAAAATGATTTTAGTCTAGACTTGCTAGCCTGCTATACATGCAAAGTCAATTAAGTTACAGATCTGAGCACTTCACATTTCCCTCATTACAACTCTTCATACAGTGTGAGAAGGAAAAACAGGGGGAACAGTTTTCTAGTTCTGGTAAGATATGTGCCTTTGCAGTTTCATGAATTCACCAGGAACAAAACAAAAAAAGGATGGCTACTGGGGGCAGGGAAAGATGGAAGGGAGAGAAAGGAAAAAATAAAAATAAGACAAAAGCAAAAATTGCCACACAGTCAGAAGAATTCTGTATGCCAGTTTGAGGAATAAATCAGAAACTGTTCCTAATGCCATCCTTTATCAAACTTAATGATGTTCTGCACAATTTACAGGCACCAATCTGACCAGAGATACACAATCCATGGTTTCAAAACCTGCACCTCGACTTGAGTACCATTCATCTGCTACAGGTAGTGTGCTCCAAGATTAAAATAAATAGCATATTACATTTAAAGCAAGAGCATCTGCTGGAAGTACACTGCAGAACAACAGATGTTACTGTACCAAATAACTATCCATCTTATGCTGATCCAGTGGCACTGGCAAGGCATTCAAAATGCAGCTGGACAAGGAAAGACCCTCCTATCCCAAAGTTATTCACAGAACTCTGGGCGATTTAGCAAAATAATCTCGAAATCTCTGGACATCTCAGCCAACCTTACCTTTAAAAAAGCCATTTAGATTCATCACACCATCCTGTCTAGCAGTAAAGGATTTATGTTGTTTACTTGTCTTTGTGTAGCTGCAGGATTTTATGTATCCCAGTATCCAACAGTGCAGATACTGGCAGCAGCAAAAAAAAAAAAAAATCAGTGCTCAAATGTGAATACAACATTATTAAGGCTACCCCAGCACTATCATTCATTTTCAAGTTGCATTTTTAAAGGCGGGATGCAATCAAGGAAACAAAGACCTCTAAAATATTCCAGTTGTTTTCAAGAGGCTACACACTACTCTTGCTGGAAAACAGCCACACCCAGGACCACAAAAGCACAGGTTATAGGTGAGGGGGAAAATATGAAACAATTTTAATTAAATTTCCCAGAAGACTCTTAGAAAGCCATAGATGACAGACATTCTGCTACTGGATCCTGCCTGAAACTACTGTAATCCATTGGATTTTGTATCAATAATCACACTGATAAATGGGATTCAGTTATCTATTTAAACAACAAGAGTCTTACAGAAATAATATCCATAAATCTTGATTAATGCCAAGGATGTAAAAGGAAACCAAGCTTGCTTGTTTGCTTTTAAAGTTGTCCATGTCCAGTATTAACTTATAATCAAATGAAAAAAAATCAAGCTGCATGAAGGTCTATTTTAAGACTGATAACCCTAAGGGACACCAGGAAGAGTCACACAATTTACAGATTATAATTTATAGATTATAATTTATATCAAGTTAAATATTTTGGATGCTTGAGCACATCAGTCTAGGCAGCCAAGCTGTGCCAATCTCTTAGCAAAATGTCAGCCTATAAATACTATCTACAAGCAGAAATGAGTTTGAAGTATCCTTATGGCACTGTGGTATTTCAGGATCTTTTGACATTGATCTTGACATTTTGAACTACGTATGCCACTCCATACTTTGTTACTATTTGCATCAAACTATTTTTTTCTTCCTTTTTTCCCCTTAATTTTTAAAGTCACTTCACAAAGTGACAATATGGTTATCTTAGCCTTGCTTTGTTAATATATAGACATGCAAAATATATCCAGTGTGGTAACAATATGAATTAAACAGTTTTCTCAGAAGAAAAGCAGAACAGTAGCTCAGAATATAATTTTTTCTATTGTATTTTCAAGGTTTGTTAAAGATCTGCTAAAGTTGACTACTTGTCCTTTGGAAATCAAATATTTTACTGAATCAGACACTTTTTAAGTGTAAGGGAATCTGATTTTCACATACACACACACAATTATAGTCTATCATAGGCTTCAAATACCTGAAATCTTTTACCTTGCTGTGGTCTGATTATAGAGAGAAACCCGATATTCTCTTACCTAGAACACAAAAGAGAAATTGTTATAGATTAATTCATAGCATTATTCAAATCATACATTTTGCAACTTAAAGAATAATGAACTATATACAACCAACAAATGAGGTTTAGACTATATAATGGTAAATGGTCTTTAGTATTAAATCAATCCAAAAGACTTGGTATCATCTTTCACAGTTATGTCATTTTCTCTCCTTAGATTACTATAAACTACATCTTTTCCATCAGGGAAGGTAAAAAGCCATGTAAAAATCCAAGTTCCATGTTTGCATATATCTTATATGATTCAGGTTCTTAGCTTTCAAACTTTGTATAGTGTGTACCACTTGTATAAATGTATATGCATGTACTTTTTTGGAAAGTAGAAATTCAAAGTCTTTTATAAAATTCACTCTACACTGTTTTGTTTTGTTGATTTTGTTTTTTTTCTAATGATACTATAAAAATGCTTTGGTTTTATTTTGTCTTCCAGTTTCTTTTTCAACAGCCAGCCAACAATGACAAAGGTCCCATGAGTTTTTGTCAGCAGTATCTTGAAGCTTAAGGAATGTCTGAAGTAGTTGTGGAACCTTTGGTTTATCAAGTGTTTATAAACTAGTAAATATATATGTTTTCAAGTAACCCAACCTTTAAAGGGTAGACATTCTCTTAAGCAAAGTAACTTCACCTTAATGATGCCAATAACAAAGAAATTACAAGTTCTTTCAACTGTTTGAACTGTGGAATATGGGGATTCCTGGGACAACTGGAAGTTTGTTCCTACAAGCTGTTTATTAACACTTGCATGGCTTATTGGAGTCTCAACCAAGACTACAAAACTGTTTCATTTTCACCAAAGTTTACCTTATGACAAAAAGGAAGCAAAATATCCCTTAGTTTAGAGCAGCAGCCATAAACCATCACCTATCATAGCTACGATTTTAAAACTCAGCTTTGAAATTTAGTTTAACTTCTTATGAGCAACACAGCAAAAATGAATACAAACCCAGCCAGCTTAGTATGTCTTCAATGTACAAAGGTTTACAGATAATTTAGAATCCATCAGTACAATATTTTTCACTGGTCTTGGCCCATTATCACTGACACATTCAGCAAGCACAGGTTGGGTAGGTTTTTTTCCAGCATCAACAACTGTGGATCTGCTTCTTTCTCTCTTTCCTCCCCCAGATGCTGCAGTTTCTTCATGCTCTGTTTGTGTAGCCGTGCACTGATCCAAAACTCCTCGGTGACATTCCCCACTCTAAACTTCAAACCATTTAAACTTGAGAAACAGTTTCCTGTTCACTTTTTTAACTAGATCATTTAGACAGATCTGGGTTAGTTTCTGGTAATAGCAATGCTTGAAATGGCACAACAGAGAGTGTGATAATCCTCAGTGGAGAAAGCTTTGCTGGCAGAGGATCCCAACCTTTCCTTTAACCTAATTCTCCTTATCCATTAGGCGATCTAAGTGATTTTCCCAGTGAATAGCTATGGGACAGCAAAACTAACTTTTTATTCCTCCCCTGTTATTGAAACCTGAGGAACTGAGCTTTCTTTAACACCAATGCTTTTCCTGTTCCTTCTGCTGAAATCATTATCTTTTAATAACTAACTTAGCTATTTCTGTAGATTTTCTTTGATAATTGTGACTCAGTTGGGATGAGTGATGGTCTTGGGATAGAGAGGAGGGGGAAAAAAATACAACATTCTCAATGGTAAATGGCTTCTAGTGTTTGTTTATCTGATTCTATTCTAGAGAAGAGCTGCTTAGCTTCGTCCTCACAACTTCCAATAAAGGTTTTAATACACTTGAAGAACTACAGAATATTCTGGCAAGAATATCAACTATTAGGTTTTGTTAAGCAACAAAGTATTTATATATTCAAATGTCTATGTATTTTATTTAGATGTCATGAAACACTATAAAGGAGGATGCAAAAGTGCTCTACTCTGAAAATATCTCAAGACTGAAATAAAAATTAGCTTCTATCAAGGCAAGGCAAGCAGGTTCTGAGAAAGGAAGACTTTGTCATGTGAAAGTCCTCCCACTGCCCGTGTTGGCACAGTTCTCCAAATCCTCCCTATTCAGTGGTCATGCCATTTGTCTAAGACATTACAAGAGGAGCACAAGAGCTGGACTCGTTCTGTTGTACCCCTCTACTTTTTCCTTTCTACTCTTCTTATCAAACTGCAGAATCAAAAATGTTTTAACTTAAGATTTGTGTGTATTATTCTGTTTCTATTAATGATTATCACGACTGCAGCCACCAGCACTGTCTCTTTCATGTTGCGTGAGAGAAAACTTAAAATGGTGTTTGGAAAAGAGAAACAGATTCTAAGGGTGTATATGGGGATTTATTGCTGCCATCTGAAATACCAAAACATCAGCAGGTTTTTAGTAGCTGGGACACATGTTAGAGAAAATAAAAAAATAAAAAAAGAAGAAGCAGAGGGTTCAGTATCATACCCTGTATTTTCAGCTGTGAAACTGAGCAGCAGATGTTCATAAGCAACGAATAATTTCAATGCAATAATTAGTAGGGAAATTTTCTTTAGTGTGGGATAGCAAAATGGCACTGATATGCTCTGGTTTGACACAACAGGAACAGAAAAAAGTAGACCAAGGAAGAATTCTGTGTCACGGACACTGAAGGAACAGGGAATGGTGTAAGGAAAGAGCATCACTGGAGACTTTTATAAAGGTTTAGAGTTAATTTCTGTATGATTTAAAGAGCTCAGAGCTTTACAACTGAAGTGTAAATTGAAAGCTACAGGTTTTATGATCGATGGTCCAAGAACAAGCCAAGTTCAACAAACATCTGACAAGTCAGAAATCAACAGCAGTCCTACAGCAATAGCAGAGTATAAGAGTAGCCTTGAATAAACAAATGCATTGTTCTTAAAACCCAGCTGGGAAAATCCATTATAAAATAATCCACAGTAGTGAAAAAAATTCATGATTTTAAGTTGTAGTCACTACTGGTGAGTCAAACTACTAAATTACCTTCCCTTAAGCCAGATGACATTTACAGTCTTAAGACTAGTAATTTTACATATTCAATCTTACCAACCTCCTTAATTTCTTCCTATAAATTAATCCTTTGAGCTCAAAAGCAGAATACAAAACAATTAATATTTACATCATCACCACAGCTATGCAGACTGCACAGATCCAAGCCTTGCTCACAGCTCTCAGGCTAATCAGGCCTGCTTGCATCATATGAATTCTCCTTGAGCTTGACTTTGAGTTGACTTTGAAGTTTATGAGCTGAAAAGAAGCTAAATTAAGCAGAACAAAACAAGCAAATGACAGCTAAAGAAGCATTAGACCCAAGTCTATCCATTCAATTAATCTGCAGTTTTACCCACTCTCCTGTTTAACTGCTTTGTCAAAATTTCGACAGAAGTACCATTTGACTGAATTTATGCTACACACATCAGTAAGATAAATATCTGAAATAAGGACAAAATAAATAATTCTGCAAAATGAGAGCTAGTAAAAAAATAAAATCTCATTCAACTTTTTTTCTGGTTTCCTTTTAAATGTACGCATTTGCTTTTTACTGGCAATTTTAAATTTTATTTTATAAAGACTTGGAAAAAATCATGAAGAGGTAGGAAAACATTCAAGAACTAAAATAAGGAGCAAATGTATAAATTATAGAAGTCTTCCTGGAAACAAAGCATAGGAGACCTTGCAGGAAACTAAAAATTCTTTATTTTGTTGTACTCTGATAGAACTCAGCCCAAATCACATGTGAAACCAATTAAGATATGAAATCAGTCCTAAACAGGGTAAAGTGCATCAGCTTTCTCCTTATCTACTTCAAGGAACGCCCCCCCTGCCTTTTCAACCTTTCCACCCAGTTTTCCACCTTCAATGTTGCTTGAGATACAAATGGATTGAACAAGCACATCAATCAAATGTTGGTATAGAAACTACAGAATCCTTCTATTTTCAAACAGTTTTTTAATTATTATGGATATACAAGTTCTCAGTAGAGATGCTCTCTACTGGAATTGTGCTTTTCTAACCAAAGAATGCAAGAACCCACTTCTCACTTCCCAAAGCTACCTAGAGTAACAGCAGTAAGACAAAACACGTTGGGTGAGTCTAAAGAAGATGATCAATAAGCCTTTAGGAATATGTTTAAATAGAAGGGTGCTGATCAGCCTGGACTACTGTAGAGATGAATATACTTTGCTTTTTGGTTTGTTTTTGGGTTTTTTTTTCCTCTCTCCATAAGGAAAAAGCATCATGTGCTTCATCAAACATTTTGTACTTATGTTCCCTATTCATTATTTTTGTGGAGAGACTGTTCCAATAATCAAGCTAACTTAGTAAAACCTGCAGCTTCCTGAAAAGAAGTGACAGGTGCTAATATCCTCAGAGGCATCATATTCATACAAAGTCTGGACAGATTCTTATGGGGATAAAATATGTCTTTTGACCCAAATACAGCCCCACTCATGTTCACTAAATCAGAGAAACACTTGTGCCATATCATCATTACCCTCAAAACAGCTGACAACATCTCCCATTAACTATATTATTTTAATGTAATCAAGGTCATTAAAGTTTGCTGAGCACTTTACGTATGCAGTATTACAAAGCACACGCAATAACAAACTCTTATTTTCCACAATTTCCATGTAAGCATTAACAGAAGTAATTCTTCTTTATTAAATGATTTTCTCACCAGTTTTGTAAGCTTGGATACAGATGCACTTATCTGTCTCTAAAGCCAAGATAAACAACAGTGCAAGCTTTCAGGGTTTTTTTTTTTCCTTTGTTTGTTTGTTTGGTTTTTTTTCTTTTTTCTCTTGTATGCATGGTTGATTTTCAAATCATGCCTTGAAACAAACTAATAATTATATATAACTAGATACATAGGAAAATGTCTCCAATTCATGCTGCTGGCTGGAAAAGCATTGCCAATGACTAAATCAGAGGAAGAGTAATAACATATTAAGAAAAAACTAAACATCATAGACATAAGCATCACAAAATATGTACCTTCAGTTTTACTTGAGTCTAACTTCCATTACTTAGAGCAATATATCATCAGTGTATTAACCAAATTACTACGGCATAATTTGTAAGAAGCGTCAGGAGATATCAGAACCACTTAGCTTTGCTTAAAGACTAAGCAAACAAACAAAAAAATTTGAGAGTGTTTTAAATGCGTATGTCAAGTTTAAAAAAAAAGAAAAAAATAGGGTCACACCAAAATATCTGATTTGTCCAAAATACTGAGATTTTTCCTCCATCTGAATTTCACACTTCTATTACCATGATTTTGTGTCCTAAGCGAAAGGATTTTAGCCTTGTTTCTCAAAGCCAAATAGGCCATATTTAGGCTCTCAACTGTAATTTGGGGTAACAACCTAATTTATACCTTTACAGAAATCAGTGATGAAAAGCTATTTGCAAACTCTAAATTCTGGAATAGGATCTCCACTACTTTCATGCTTAAATTGCAAGGTAGGCAAATTGTAAAACAACAGGTTAGGAGATCTCTAGTACACTGGGTAAATAATTACATATTAGATTCTATGCCATGAGTTGCTCCTGAAATTACATAGAAACTAAAACAGTGATAACCATTTGTGTCTCATTTATACTGATTTACAAAACTTAAGTCACTTCAACACGTTAGCTACACGGTCTGAATATGATTCTAGAGTACACACTATTCCTTATGTCAAAGTGGAAACACTTGGAAAAAATAATAGGAAATATGTGTGTGCTAGATATAGGCCTGGACTGAGATGCTGTATCAAGACACAAAACCCACAGAGAAGCTGTGGTGAGGTGACCTTGGCTGGCTTCCAGATGCCCACCCAGCTGATGATGTCCAAAACAGGACTAGGAGGAACGAATAAGATGAAAATCCTCATTTTTTTGTTGCCACAAAGGCTCGGGGAATATTAATTTAATTTTTTTGCCAGTTAAAACAGACTTGGATGGTGAGAAACAAAGGCAAAACCCACAAAACACTTTCACTTCTCCAGTCCCAGATCCTCTGCCTCCTCCAGTGGAGAAAAGTTGTGGAATGGGAGCCATGATCAGTCCCCAAAAACTCCTCTCTCCCACTCCTTCCTCCTCATTCTTTCCCCCTGCTCCAGAGTGGGGTTTTCCATGGGGTCTGCAGGGGAATCTGGATCACCTCCTCCTGCTCTTCCCCCTTGGAGCTCCCAGGGCTCTTTGTTACATTTTTCCTCCCAGTCCTGGCTGTGGGCTCAGCCGTGCCCTGTGCTGGGTTGGCTGGACACAACCGTGTCCAGCAAGGGGCAGCTCTGGCTGCCAGAGCCTGGGCACTGCAGCCCTAAAATCCAACAGACTGGCTTCATATGCAGGGCTCTCAAGGCTGAAAGTGCCCTGGGGCAGCTGGGCAACACAGTCAGCTGTAATTTGTCTTTGGGTGGATGTGCCCCATCTCAGCTTCTCTGTCAGTCTCTGTGCACAAGGTAGGTACTCCAAGTTAGTGCTTTGACTGCTCCTGCAGCCTTAGAAAAAGGCTAAATCTTGCTATTTATCCAGAATTTTGCTTTAAGTAGACCTCTGAGTCAATTATAAAAGTATGTGTATGTGAAATTTCTATCAATAATAGTAAACAGATGAGGGAAGAAGTAACACTACGGGGGACATGAGGATTGTTTTGTTATTGACATACACAATAATTGATTAGGTTTCTCAGGTTCTGTTGGTAGAAATTCTGATGTATTACACTTAGGATTACCAGTTAGCTTCCATTTCCTTTCAACTTTTGCCTCTGGATAAGCTCAACTATTCCCAAGAAGAAACACTGATCAAGTACATTTGTCATGCGAACAACTATAATAAGGTAATTCATCATAGTCTGTCAGACTCTTATTCCAGGAAGGCTGCTGCATTTTTACCCTTACTTAAAAATCTGCTGTCACTCCTGCTGGAAATTTTGGTAGACACTTTGGACATGTTTAAAAGCCCTTCCAAACTGATAGTGGCAGATAATTAAGTTATCAGCTATCAAAGTCTTTTTTCACCCTCTTCAATGTTTATGACACCATGAACCTTTCTGTCTGCTTTAATCTGACCTGTTCTGAACGTGTGAGCCCTTGTTCCTTCCCTTTTCCTTTCCTAATGGTAGCCAGTGACCAATGTAATTCACTACAACAAATGAACCTGTTGTGGAGAGTCTAATTGAGCAATTTTGTTTTCTTTTCAAGGTCTGAACTCAAACACATCCCACAATCTATTCTTCAGCACTGCAGTGGCAAAAGATTTACTTGAAGGCAAAGCATGCTAAGATTTTAGGTTTCCAAATGGAAGAAGAAGAAACCAACACAAGCTCAGAGTTGTTTGTGGGTGAAAGTGGGAGTTGTTATTTAGGCTGTCAGTCATGCTTAATGTTTTGGCGTATTCTCTAGTTAAAGCTGAACTTGCCCCCCCCCCAACACTTCACTTGCATGTTGGGTGCAAAATTTCATGTACTCTTCCTGTATTTTCTCTTAAATTTTTCTGGTAGTCCTCTGTGGATATAAATATTCCCTTTCAAAAAAATATGCTTTTTGTTCACAAAAAATATAGGGCATGAAGTTTTAGCACAGGCGAACAATCTCATAAATGGAAATGCACTGAAGAAAAGAAACGACTAGAAAAGAAGCAGGTTCTATTTTCATCTTCCAGAACAGCATTAACAATAGCAAGGAGAAAATAAACTCAGTCTTGCAGATCTATTGCCTCACACACAAACACAAACAGGGCATAGTTTTAATCCTTGCACCTCGTCCATCAGCCCCTTTTATCTGTGGCTTTTCAATACAGCAACGCAAACCTAATGACAAAGTGATCTTAAAAGCTAGAATCAATTTCCACTGCAGTCACAGCCATCAGAAAGAGAGAGAAGTTAAATCTGATAAGCAAAATTAAAAGTAGCATCAGTTAAACCCACAGGTAGATAGACAGGGCAGATTGCTGGCAATGCCATGCAGCAATCTGTGTGCACTTGGTTTATTAACAGCATTTCATTTATGAAAGATGAAGTAGCATGGCACAAGATTTATCCTGAAGCAAGGCTTCATCAAGTGTGAAAGATGGGGATTCAGCATCACAAGAAAAATGAGCACTACTCCTAATACTGGAAAAAGGAAGGAGCTCTGATAGCTCTAGGTGAAGCAAGGACCATTCTTAACGCTCACTTCACTTGTATTAATAACTCTTCAATAAAAGTGACACATATTACAAATAAGAAGTCTAAGTATGCAAGGAACCACGTCAGTAATATTTCAGTCTACAAAATACTCCACCTTCCAAGCTTTGTTTGTATGTCTCACATGAAACAGATGAAATCAGTTTTACAAAGACAGAAATAGACTTATGCACTTAGAGATTCTCATGCGTTTGGAATTAAGAACATTTGTAACCATTTCAGTTGGATTTAGAGTTTCTGAAGTTTGGTCCCTGAGAAGGGAGATTCAGAAGCTCAAGCAAACATTATTTTCAAAACAAATATTTAAGTAGTATCCTGCTTACTTCTTTTTCCTAGACTTTCCACACTGACTAAAAATTTACAGAAACAAGATTTCCAGTGGAGATCCTGAAACGATTATGCATCGAAGAATGCAGCTCATATTGCTAATGTTAATTCCAAATCAACCTAACTCCACCATCCAGCAATTTACCTCAGAGTATCTGCAGAACTTGTTATTTTTGTTCTCCAACCCCAAGTTCTCCAGTTGGATCACTCCTTGCCCACACTGTGGTTCCAGGCTTGAAGCAAACAGATGTGCCAGACAAGCAGATGTCCTGAAAACCTTGGCTGTGAATCGCAGCTCTTCCCTATCCCATGACCAAATGAAGTGGCATACGGCACCCCCAGGCAAGGAAAAGGTTCAGAGGTGCAAATGAAAGCAGCCCCTGATCCTGTGTAAATGGCCTTTGCCCAGCATATCCACCCAAAAATGGCAGAGCCTCTTATTTTCAGTTCATAGGGGGTTTTTTTCTGTCTGGTTTTATTAATGTAGTTGCCCTTACCAGTCACGACTCGCCTGAGCTACAAGCAGTGCTAAGAAACAGAATCAGCAATTTCAGGGAAAGATTTTGAAAGACTAAGAGCCAAGTGTTCATATTCCACTTGAAGACAACATCTTATTATAATTACTTCATATTCTGAATAGAAAATCTACAGTCAAGATTTTGAGTATCTGGAGTGCTATGATGTAACTATTTGGTATTAGAGAAAACCTTATTAATTATATGTCTGTTATGAAAATCTGCACAGACTCTACGGAAGGTAAAGCTGCTGGAGTACATAGAATGAGTCAGAATTGCAAAAAATCCCAATTTATGTTTTAAAATAACATTAATTTTTGATATAAAAGCCATTTCAAAGTTACAGCACAGAGAAGCATAGTTCTTATTGCCAAAGGAACCTGGGGACCATGACAACAATTTTCAGGATGCTGGATTTTAAACTGGAGGCACTCCTATCACAAAAAAATCATTCTATCCAGGGAGTTATAAAAACAGCCTAAACAATGCAAGGCCATAAAATGTTTGACCTCTTTCCCAGCAGCCAATAAATCAGGGTGCCAAAGAAGCACAGCACTATCAAACTGATGAAACCGTGAGGCTGATGAGAAGGCTTCCAAATTCAACTGGGAAGAATTTCATTTCAAATTTCCAGGGGGAATTCTGGATGCCAGATAGACTGGATTCCTACTCAACATTTCCCTGTCTATGGTGATTGCTAGTTTTAATTATTTCTGACATTTTGTCTATCATACTGGATCCCTGGAGAAAAGTAATGAGTCTCCTCATGTGGAAGGTGAAAAGAACGAAGATCACATTAAAATGCTTGAAATAAATTAACCACATGAACTTATAACTATAAAACCCCAGAAAGGATTCCATTAAACCACTTGCAACTACCAGTGTGACCACAAAAATTCTCCTCATTAGCTATAAAAGCTAACTAGCAACACCTTAATTCTGGCATTTCAGTTTCATCAGTTGACTGTGTGCTCTTGTTCCAGATTTCATATCAGCAGTTTTCTGATAAGAATGATCATTCCAGTACCAGCCAATCAATGAGGGATACCCACCTGAGGAGCTGAGCACAGTCATTTCTCAAGTGTTTCTTTTTGAGTGCTTGGGAAAGAAGTTTGGGAAAGTTATCTTTAACCTTTTTCCTGAAGGTCATGTTTGTACTGTAATAAAACTTACTCAGCTTTTTTGCAAAGAATATACCAATCAGCTCAAATCAAGAGCATTGGAAAGTACAAATTACATTCTTTCTCCTCCTGGCTTACTGGGAGAAACACTGTGTGATAGTCTCAAGGAAAATTAAGCAAAGAAGTCCAACAGTCATATATTGTCTTATCTTAATAGAATTTTTCAACAGCAATGAATGCCTCCGAAATACAACTAAGGAGAAAAGCTAATTGGCAGAAGATTATAAATTATATTTTCATATTCAACAAAATAACTACGAGATAATTTATTATTACATTCAAAACTACAACTCAGTGGGTAAAGGCAGAAGACTGCAAAAAATAATTTAAAATGCTTTCCTCTGAGAAATACTGTTTCATGAACTACTAATGTATCAATACATTTTATAAAAAGCACTGATACATTAAAATAGTCTATTTTCTCCCTGTTTCTACACATAATGCTTTTACTAAGCAATGTTGTGGATATATGCACCCCATCTATATAAATATAAAGTGGCATAAAATAAGCAAATTTGTACTCAATTTTCTACTCTATCAAGTAAATTGTCTACCTTCTCTCGGTAATATTCATATAATACCTCTTTTCTAAGGTGCATAAATACACATTTCAATGTAACATTTTGAGCAGTTCTACTGACTGGCAAATCAAGGTCAGCCTTGTCCCAGAAATGGTAAAAGATGGTCAAGAAATAAAATGTTACAGTAAATATCATCATATTTCTAGATGACAAAAGCTTCAGATTCCCAAGAGCTCCGAGTTCATTTTCTGTGATCTTTTAGCACCTTTTACCATTCCCAAGTTTCTTCAGCAGAACTCCTGCAGGTCTTTTAGTCAGAAAAATACATTAAGCAAATTAACTGGTTACACTTCTCCTGGGGCCACGAGTTACACCATATATTCTAACGAGGTGATTATGTTGCCACTTGGTCACTGCCGGACTTTGCATTAAGTGTTATTTGACATATGCTTTCATAAAATGAATTAAAATAACAGGCAGTTAAATACAGGCAGCAGAAAAGTGGTGGCTTCACGTGCTAATTGTGACTGCAGCTCTCTCACTGGTACCTAGCACTGCAGCACACACAATTCTGAAATAAGTTTCATTTCTGCTGTCAGACACAAAAGATAACTTGTCAACAAATTTGGATTAGTAATTAATGGCATACAGAAAAGCATTAAATACAATTCCAAGATATTTTATATCTTCCTTTCTTATTCCTTTATGTTGTCAATGGACATTTGAACTAAATGTTTAGAAGTAATTATCCAGCCATTACTGGAAGTAGTTTATAGAAATCTACACAGTCCATAACTACATAAATAAATTAACTTTAAAAAAAAATTCAGAGGAGTTACTCGCAGATTCTCAGGTAGAGGGCCAGCAAGGCAGTGTAGAGTAATTTTACCGTAAAACTGGCATGCACAAAAGGCTTGGGTCTGTATAAAGAGTTCTGACCATGAAGAAAACACACCCATAATTTTGTCAGCCACATTCAGCAGAAGAACCAAACTCAGTAACAAGGTTTGGGCACATAAGCACAAAAATCAGATGTTTATTCTAAAAGACATCTGTTGCCTTCCAGCAGTCTTGAATTACAACAAAAAAGATACATATATAAAAATAAAAGATCTGCAAACAGGAAGGAAATATGCCACTGCGAATATATTTCAATTTAATATCATGTTTAGCAATTGCTGCAGTGCTCATCAGATATGTTACAGTAGTCAGAACTGGTACAGTCATAAGCCATGATTTTGCAAAATTTCCCTTTCAAGATCTTTACTGAAACTAAATACTAAAATCTTACTGACTTTACACTGACACAAACACAGCCTCTGGGTTAGCAAGCACAGCTCTCTGTTGCACTAACTCATATTTACACTGCTCTTAAATCTCACCTTGAAGAAAGAAGGAGTAGCTATTTCAAGACTAACAACTACTCTTGTTATTGAATGTGCTGGGATATTTGTTGCAATGTCTCTCATCACATATAACTATGCAAAGCAGTTATTATTTTTATCATCTGCAGTTATTGAACTCCACATTCACCATCACAGGAGCTCATGCTTAACATTAAACTGGTTTTAAATACTTGTTTAAAAACAGAGATCTAATAATTTTTTTTAAGTTTCAGACACTTGGGAGCAGCATTTTATTTAATAAGTTACCCTTGGTGTGACTTGTAAAACACGTATTCACAAAAAAAAAAAAAAATTAAATAGACATGTCAGGCTTTCATTTATCATTACACATGTGTGAAAGCATGAAGTGCATTATGCCATTTCATCTTTGAGAGGTATCATTAAGAGATGCACTCTTCAGAAGAAAGCAAGAACAAAAAAAGAGATCATGTCCTAGCTATTGCAAAGTATACCACCTCAAGATGTGGAATGGCAGTTAACAAGAGCAGAAAGAAACCCTGCAATATAGTTTATTTAGTATGAATAAACATCTAAGCGATTCAATTGGAAAAAAAAGGATCAAGTATCTCCTTTCTCTAGATGCCCTTCTTATAGAACAGGCATTCAGAAACAGCATTCTTATTCAGCTATATTTCACCATCAGAGGGATCTTTATTCTCCTAATTGCAATTTAGGATGAAGACAATATCAGAAATAACCCACTCATCTGTAAAGGTGCTGTACACCACAAGGTGCTTTATCCAATGGCAAACTGTTACTTCATACTTTGTGCTCCCAGCATGGGAAATGGAAATGTCATAAATCATCATGGAACTGCCTGGGTGAGAAGGGACCTTAAACATCATCAAGTTCCAAACCCCTGCCATGGGCAGGAACACCTTCCACTATTCCAGGTTGCTCAGAGCTCCATCCAACCTGGCCTTGGACATTTCCAGGGATGGGGCATCTGCACTCACTGCTCTGGGCAACCTGTGCCAGTGCTTCACCACCCTCACAGTAAAGAATTTATTCTTGATGGCCAATATAAACCTGCCCTCTTTCAGTTTAAATGGAATAGTTTTAGTGGTGGTTCCTGAATACAAATATTATTATTAAATATATATATATTCTTTTTTTCCTGCAAATGGATTAGTGGTCAGCGTGGCTTTACTGACTCTTACTTTGCATCAACTGGCAAGATGCAACTCTGCCATGTTGTAGAAATAACATATAGCTGGTACTATAGTGATTAATAGAAAAAGGGACTGTCTCTTCTGATGCTTGATTTATCCTTCTAAATGCACAAGGGTTTCACTCTGCTCACTAAACTGAGAACTGTTGTCCTTTCACAGCACAGAAAATAAGACCACCATCTGTTTCTTTCCAAATACTTTATCTAAAGAGGTTGTTGTAGGAGCAAAGTAAATTCTGAGAATAAAATAGGAAAAACGTGATTTGAAGGTGTCACAATACAAATAAATAGGAGATGAAGATGGATGGTGGTGGGTGATCTGGAAGCCTGTCTAAAACCATATGGCCTGATCTAAGACCTAAGACAGAAGTTTCTGGTTTCCTAAAGATATTCCAGTTACAAAGACCCATGTAAATCATTAAGGCTGCAGAAACAGAGTCCTATTGTTACTACTGCTTATGGTTCCTTTAGTTATTTATGAGTATAGAAGTTTGTTATTTAAATATTGTGACATTTGCAAATGCATTATATGTTACCATAAACTCCAATTTATAGCAAAACAAACTGCTTCAAGCTGTGCTGGATGTAGCAAATGGAAGCTGCAGGTGTCTAAGGAGTAAATGGATGCCAGCTTGTTAGCTGAGCTGAGAGGCTGAGGCAATGAGCACGGTGAACTTGCATAATGAAGAGCTGGTTTCAGGAAAAGCTGAAATTCTGCAGGCAAATGAGAAAAAAAGAAGCAGAAGCAAAGGTAATTTTTTGTTTCTTGACAGGGTCTGGACATACTAAGGTAAAGCAGGAGCTTATGGTAAGAAGTTGTATTTATGGAAGAGCTGGAGGAGGACCACTAGAACTGTTGATTAATTAGGCAGAAGCCAAACACCTTAGAAATGTAGAATTAGTTTGGGCAACAGACTGAGAATTCATGGGTAACCACCAGTACCAGATTGCCAGACCACAGAACGAGAACATTTTCAGCACCCTTTTAAGAAGACAGAAAAAAAGGAAATGCTAACAACAGAATTATCACTATACCAACAACCATTGAAGTGTGATGGCTGAAACTGCTCTTTCCTCAATTAACTCTTCCAAAGGAGTTGCTGTTCCTATTTCCTCTCGCCCCCATAACACCCCTTAGTTTGCATCAAAACGAGCACTTGTGTGGCTGCAGACTGAATACCAGGCAACTAATTCAGATGAAAAGCAACTTTGCCTTCCATTCACAAGCTTACCTCATAAACACTCCTTCTAACTCAAGGCACTCTGCAGGGCTAGAGTGTCTGAGGCAGCAGCCCCTTTCCATGGGGCATGAATAGAGTGAACAAGTGGGTGTGCAATGATTTGAAAAAGAGCCAGAAACTCAGAAGGAGCCAAACCTCCTCTGCTATCTGATAAAGTTGGCATAGACTGAAGCAGAAGTGACCACAGACACTCAGCAATTGCCTCTTCTACCAAATACTATTCACAACACAAGCTTGCTGAAAATTGTCTATTAACTANTTTTTTTTTTGTATACCTGTCTGTGTGCAGATCATGGACCAAAAGTAAATGAGAACTTCCATGCAGCAAAAGGTACTGGGTTTAGTAAGGACAATTACATTTCCCACTTAAAATACTGTCCTTTTACATACAGCGCAATCATAAATCTTTGTTTCCAATTTGTGTGATCTTACACGTCTGTCAATCTCTGCTACAAAAGGTGCGAGTAATTTTCAGATACAAGAACCCTACCATTAACATTTCTACATTTACACAGTTCTCTTCACAGGAAATGTGAAGCTGGCATTATGAACACTGGGAAGAAATAAATGCAAAAAACAAGCTCTCTCTTTGGCTCTTGCCCAGCTAAGTCACAGAAACCCAGAAGCTCATAGTTCAGTCTTACCAGATTTTCACCACAGGTGAAATGTGTTCTTTCCTCTTCCTTCACTTTTTAGTTGTGAACTCTATCATATGTGCAGTGCAAAAATGTATAAATAACAGGAGACAAAATGATCTTGGCACCGTTCTTTAGAATTCCACTCTTCTATCTATGTGTTTTATTTAATGAAAGATTTCACCGGTGGCAAGATATTACAAGAACTCTAAGGCAGCCTTAAGAAAAGGAGAGAAAAACTCAATTTGTTTACAAAAGAAATTGGACCTTATTTCAAATGCATGTACTCTCCCTCACTTGAACTAAAAACATACTTAAAGTCTACGCTGATGATTTCTTTGAGGGAAATTAATGTTATCTTTACCATGTGGCCATTAACCACTCAGTCAGTGGTGACTGGAACCCTCTTGAACTTTAGCTGTATATAGTGTCAGCTATAACACCAGTTCATGTAATCGAAGTGCCCTCTTGCTCTACAAGGGCAGGCAGTGCTCAAAAGTTATATATATTTATTTAGACACTTCACTGTCCTTGCTTCTTGTCACTGTCACTGAAAAGCATCACTGAATTTGGCATTAACACTCCAGTGAATTACGTCATTTTATTCTCATTTATAATTGACAAAAACAGCGAGGCAGAGAAGTACAAAATACAGGGCCTAAAGCTAAATTCCTAGATCCTTATGTTGACACCTGTGTATGAACAGACTGACCACCTGCAGTTCCAGTTTGCTGAAATGCAACCTGACTGGCACCTCACATTCTCTTTCCCAGCCCCAACCTGAACAAACCCCAAACCATTAAAGATGATGAGGTTTCTAGTTACAGGGACTAATTTCAGTTACTTCAATTTCCAAATCCTGACCAAAGCACCTTAAACATTATAAGGAGGCAGTGTATATTATTAAATTAGTGGCATGACAGAGCCCTTCTCGGAATGCAGAATGCAGATGAATTAATGGCTACGTAATTAGAGCACGGAAGGAAGACCAAGAGAGAGGTCTCAGAATAGCAAGTCCACCCAGCACTGCTGGAAATGATCTGTCCTGTTCTGGAAGCAGTCTAGCCACATTAGCATGCTGCTGTGCTGTGCCAATAAACCTTTTGAAGTTACAATGCCCTGAGTGTAACTGGATAAAATAAGTGACTCAACTCGGGTCGGGAATCGACAAGTCTCACATCTTGCATTTCGGAACGTTCTGTTCCAGAGCTGAAACAAGCAGCTTAATTCAGCCTCTGCCTGACATTAGTCCCAGTAAAGTTTTGCTGTGATCGAATCTGGCTGTGCTGCTATGCCTGTGTCCCAGACAGGATCCAGTTATTGCTAAGCTTCCTCAGCGTGAAAAGAGATCAGATGCAGTCTCTGACTTCAGCATTTCTAGAAAAGTTTCTAGGCAGAAATTCTCTTGGAAAAGAATGCCAAGGGAAAGGGAAAGGAAAAGGAGAAAAGAGAAAAGAAAAAAAGAAAAGAGTTTTACGTTTCTCCCAGTA
>VZTR01008861.1:33694-45617 GCA_013400775.1 Chaetops frenatus
AAAAAAAGGAAAAAAAAAAGAAAAAAAAAAAAAAAGTAGCTTTTCTGGAATCTCGCCTATTTATTTACAAATGCCAGCAACCTAAGCACCACAAATCCGAGTTCTGAGTTTGTAGCTAAATTTTCTAAGCCTCTACTGAAGCTAAAGAGAGTAATTTTCAGATTTTCACATTTCAGTTGTACCTAATGCAGCCCTACTACTCAGTTGTGGTCAAACCGTATCACACCTACAGGTGCTTCCTTGGTGTCACTCATTACCCTCGACTGCAGAGCAGTATGTGGCCAAAATCACTAAATGCGCTCACTCTCCTCATTGTGGTGCAGATCCTGGCAGCTCTTCTAACACAGGAGGCTCTCTTAGCACCTCTGCTTGTGTCCAGCATTCTCCCCTCCCCAAACTGTGGGTGTCCAGTCCCTGTCAAATAACCTGGCAGTCAGTTTTGCCAGGATGCCCCTTGTCAAAACCTGCTGGATGAACCCTCAGCTGGTCACTGGCCCACTTGGCAAAGCTGTTGTCTTGCTTGGCCAACTTCCTCCCTACATCCACTGCAGTGCCCAAGTGGACCTATTCAAATGCCAAGGAGCTTTTCTGAGTCTCTTCACTGGCCCTAGCCAGGTATTGCCTGTCATGAACAGTGCTTATGAAAATAGAGAACATCACGGGAAAAGGTTAAAAGCAACACACACATGCACAAAACAACCAGGTAAAACAACACCTGCTGTTTCATAACACTAATCCAAAATATCTCCTTCGCTTTTGAGGCTTTGGTTGTACACAAAGATAAAAAATGGCAAAAAGTCTGATACTGTTATTCTGTTACAGAAAACTCAGAAGGCTTTGTGTGCCCCGGAATAAAGGAAGACATAAAACTTCTACATAAACTCCTGGGATGCTATAAAACAACGAGTTTTCAATTTCTGACCCTGAACACTGTCAGTAAGTATGTTCTGCTTGTTCATCCTATAAATTTTCAAGGTTATTTTGAAAGTGAAGAACAAAAAAAAAACCAGAAAAGGAAACCCTTCTTCTCGTGAGAAAAAAAATTCATTCATAACAGCAAGGAAGAGATTTTTTTTTTTTTAACTCATCCAGACATTATTACTGATACAAATTAAAAAGTTAAATAGGTTAAGGCATGACACATATTGTATTTTTAATACATTTAAAATTCAGTTTGATTAAAGGCCAGTGTGCAGCATTTTAGGATATAGCCATAACTTCTCTGGTAGTTTTGAAAGATCTTGCTAGATATGAGCTATGGAACCAATTAGAGCTCCAGTTCAGTCTAAGGAAAAATGAGTCTCCAAAAATAGAAGACTTCTATCACACAAAAGAAAAAGCAGATATACCCATAAACCCAAACTAGAACACCAACACGAAATGAAACCGGATTTGCAAGGAAATGTGATAAAAGGAAATGAAATATCTGCAAATATATTGTGCAGAGGATTTTACACTGAGTATTTCAATTATCCAGCATAGGCATGTCAGTGGCTACTTTATAGATACAACTGAACTGCCTGGTACCTGTATAAAGATGAAATTAAATATCTTTCTCAACTCCTTTTCCCTCCTTTAGGGAGTCAAACCCTTAAAATAATTTACATATACAGACCTTCTGCTTATATGCAATTCCTTTGAATGAAGACAAGACAATACAAAAGAGGGCAAAAAGACTGAATCAAAATGTGGGTTTTATTGTTTCTGAAAATATAACAATGTGAAGGTGCTACAGTGAACATAAGAAAGAAAAATTAAAATGGTGATGTGAATGCCTCTAGATGGAATGATTATTCTCAGTTCAGCTACCTGTTAGATCACTTCCCTCAGAGTTATGAAATGTTATGCTGCCCATTTTACTTTCATCAATTGTAGCACTCCAGCACTCTACAAAGAAAGAAGAATCATTGATGTTCTAATCTCTACTTATTTTTCTTTTAGCATTTTTAATCCTTTTCAGCTTTTTTTGAGGTACAGCTTCCTTCCAGCTCACAAAGAGTGCTAATGACATCAATGGACCGCTCACGAGGGCACTTGTAACAAAACCTTTGCAAAAGAATTACAGTGCTTTAGAAATAATCCAAAATTTTTCAGGAGAGAAAACTGAACTAGCTTCATCCTCCATCGCCTTCCAATGCAATTGAAAAAAAATACACACAAACACACGATTTTGTTGTGGCTTTCTGAAACATTATAAAGCAAAATCTCTTGCTTGTCTTTGTGTTGATCAGTAAGAATGAAAAAGACTTGCAACAAGTTGGAAACAAGTCAAAATGCCCTTTCTGACTTGTTAATGAAATCCTTCTTTTGTACACCACCTTAATAGTTGCACTGCAAGTAGATTTTATCTGGCTAGAGATTCATTTATTTCAATGAGAAACTAATCTATTTTGTGGGATTCATATAAAGGACTTGAATTAAAAAAAAAATAAAAGGAATTGTTTACCTGCAGTAGGTAATAATACCTTTGGAAATGCCATCTATGGATATTGACTACTGAATCATGAAGCATTAACCTGGCACACTTAAATGAGTTTGTGCTGTAAAAATATAATGAGTCCATGCTTTAGACCAGTACAGAACAAAATGAAGACCAAGTTAAAACCAGATTCCAGCCACACTCAGAAAACTTGGGGGAAAACCGTAAAAAACATTTTTAGGGAACAGGATTGGAAATGTATGTAAAAAGCTTCTGCTTGAAGCCTTGCAAATTGCATTTGAAGGGACTGACCTGACATAAGGTTGGCAATGGATGCAACTGGAGCTTTAATTGACTAAGCTGGGACATCTGTCTCCACTGTCAGTCCTGCTCACAGTAAGACTGATGGATGTGAGCTGATCTCCAATTAGAGGGAGCCTCTCACACCCAGGCTGGGGCTGCAGGAGCTGCATCAGCTCACACAGAGGTGGATAAAACCAGCGTGCAGGAGAGAGAGGGAGAGATTGCTGTCTGCTTCTTTCCAGAGAACAGCAGACCTTCTCAGGCTGAATTCATGGAGGAAAGGAGCACAGTAGTGAAGGAAAGGGGAAAATGCTGGCTCCACAACTGCACAACCAGCCTTCATCTCGTCTTCAGGCACCGTGAAGCAATACCCAGTATGGTTTTACTTACACAGTCATTAGCATCCCTTTCCCTCTAGAATCCAAAGTATGGAAGCATTATGTAATGTGACTGCATTAGCTGTCTGCTTTTCTTCCTTCCCCAAATGCAAATGTGTTATCTAGCCCTTGTCTCTCTTCCACATCCTTCTTAACAGGTTACTATTTATAATGAAAATCATTAGGATTCCTTTGCTCCTAATATGTTTAAACTCTTTCTGGACTGTCTTTGCTGGCTGCTGGTTAAAGATTATGTTCTCATTTTCTCTATCAATTTTCTACCATTGCTAGCTTTGGATATATAGCCTTTGGGAAAAAAACCCACCTTTTTCTTCCTAGTTTAGCAACTAATTTTTTCCTTTTCACTGGCCTGGACTTTTAAAAATCAAAGAATCATAGAATATGCTGAGTTGGTGGGGACCCATCAGGATCATGGAATTCAATTCCTGGTCTCGTGCAGGACACCTCAAGAATCCCACCAGGATGATGAATCTTGTCTCTTCTCTGTCCTTTCCCTCCTCCAGATTGTGGAATTGTGCCTTTGTAAACACAGACTGTGGGTTTTATAGTTTAGAGTTATAGATATTTGGGCTTCACATGTAATGTCACCATGATACACCATGAGAGCCCTTTAATGAATTATAATTATATTCAGGACACGAAAATAGTGCAGTGCATTTATTCTTCTCTCTTCACTATTAAAAGTCTGCTCTTCACAAGACACATGCTAATTTCCTTAAATACTCCTTTTGCAAGTACATCTGCACAAGTACTTTAATTTGGATTTATGTGCTTGTAGAGCAAAATTGTTAAGAAATATGGTGGCTTTTGGGAGCAAATACTTGTTTCAGTTGTTGCTTATCTCTCCATTCTAGCCCTCATGTCAATAGAAAACTGCTCTTGGAGGCTGCAGTTGAGGTTATAACAAGAGTTGCCACGTTTGAGAAAGAGTAACTGGCAGCACAAAACCTCCAGCATGGCACAGACAGATCTACCAGAACAGATCTAGTTCAGTGCTTTTTCTCCCAACAAAACAGAAATGGTTTCTGGTGAGATTTATTAACATGGACTAGACACTAACAGGTACACCACATGAAATTTTTCCTAATAAGCTTTCAAGATAATCAGTTTCTAATTTGCCTGTGACTTGGAGATATATACCAGCCACACCCAAAATAAAAAGTAAGATTTTAGGGTGCCAGGTGAGAGGCTTTGCCATTAACCATCGGAGCTAAACCTTTCCCAGGACCAAATGCTTCTTGGGGATCTCTGTACACTCAAGATTCTCTATTTGTTGTTAAAAATGAGCACTATTAAAAATATCTGAATTCATTCTGTAGTGCTTTATAGGGAAGCAGTACTTTGGGGAAGGGAGGAAGTTAAAGAACTAAGGCTTGCATTTTTATATCTCAGTGGTCAGAGAAGTCTCCACCTACCTAAAAAGCCCAAGAAGTGACTTCCAGATATTTTTGTCTGCACCAAATAAATTCTATCTCTGGCACACAAATATTTTGCAGTGTAAGCTGATGTGCTGCTGTTGGCTGGTAATGGAAATGCCAGAAATACCTGAAGTCCCAAGAGTTAAATCATTTCTGTAACAATAATGATCAAGCCATTAAATGTACATGAATATTTAATTTCAGCTGCACTTAGTTCCAGTCTTAATTGTCAAAACCACTTTGCTAAAAATATGCAAATAAATTATCTATTCTCCTCATTTATGCAGCATCTTCCCCTCCAGATTTAGGACAAGGAGTTAAATCCACCAGGAAGCCATTTTAGTGACTTGTTCTGCCAATTTTGTCCACTATGCAGTAAGAACTAGGCCTAAGAATAGTTGTGGCATCACCCATTCTTCTTCACCACCATTTCTTTTTACTGTAATTTTCACATCTTTCTCATGATCTATTGAAAATAATGCCTCCACAACGACTTGGCTTTATCACCAATGCTTTTTACTTGATCCAGGAAAAAACTCGGCTGTCCAGCTTCAGGCTTTTAAAACAGGCTCACATTCAAAGTGTGGGAATAACTCAGGGTTAAAATCTGATGTGTGGAGTGCAATTCGCTTTAAACATAAAATTCTTTTAATGGCACTATTGAAAGTGCCCCTAAGCATTCTCCAGAAGCTATTAAGCCATTCAGTGCATCCTGCAGTGCTAGAAACTCCATGTGCTCTGGCCCAACGACTACTCCATGTGGATCTTTTATCTAGAAGAGCTATATAGCAATGAGAAACAGCAGTGACTGGCTCATAGCAATTAAAAAGAATAAAAAATATGGCTTATTTTTAATTAGTTTTCCTGAGTTTTTTAAGAAAAATGTCTTTTTTTCTGCTACATTTACTTTGTCAGGACACGTAGGGATGAAAGACTTATAATGATATCATTTAAATAGCTGGAAGATTAAAACCAAGCAAATAAAGCTGGACAATCAACAACTATTGGAAACAAAACTTTAAAAAGTAAACTTGAAGTTGTACACTACAGCCATTAATAAAGGAGCAGAAGATTAAGTGACAGGGCACCTACCCTTAGGGGCAGGCAAAATGCACACCTAATAGTTGTGCCTTTAGGCAAAAAGCCTTAATTAATTGAGTTACAAATCCATTTTCCAGTGTTGCCTGCTAGAGGCCACACAGCCAAGGAGCATTTTCACATCATTTTGTGTAACTCAACAGAGCAGCTGACTGCTACAATTTAGTGCTTTTTTTATAGTACAAATGAAGTTATTTTTCTGTCACTGAGAAAATCTGAACTTTGCAAAGCCTAATTAAGAGACATTTAATATGTTTCATACAGCACATTCAAACAGACGTGTAAATTTTAAAATTGAATACTGCTGCAGATGAGCACGACAACATAAGTGAATCTTTTGCATGGTAGATTTATTATAGACAATGTGGTTTTATTGTATTTGAAGGATTGGGTTTTATCAAGCTGAATGAGTTAGCAAAAAATGTTTTTATTAGGCTGGCCTAGAAATGTGATCCAATTTGGACTAATGTCATCTAGGTCCAGTGTGAGTCCTAAAAGGAAGAGGAGAAGATCAGGCCCTTTCACCCTCCCTCCACGCACACACGTACTAAAGACAACAGCAGGTGGGAGAAGCTTCAAAAGGAACAATATTGATGGGAAAGGTGGAAAAAAACCACAGCCCTAGAACATATTTGTGAATATGTGAGTGTGAATGTTATGTCTAAGAAAATCTGTTTTTGCATTAATTCAATGACAGACAGTACAGAGAAGGGTTTTTTTCAGGAATATTGAACTTTTCAGTTTCCTCTGTTAATATGTATGCCTAACTGTTACAAGGCTACACTACCACTATCTTTTTCTTTTCAGTCCTGGAGAGAAAGTGAAATTAATTCAACAAAGAAACATACATTGCCATGAATTATTCCATCATTTGTTTTCTAATGTTTCTCTGAAGTAAAGCAGCAACACGAAAAGATACTCCCAGGTTATCCAACTAATGCATCGCTCCAAAGGAAATACTTGTGAGCATTTTCATGAAGTGTATGCAGAATTACTCTGCCTTATTTGCCCAATACCTCCTGTAGCAGACTGCAGACAGGCAATCAAGCTTTGAGGCAGTCTGGCACTGACTGTCCTCTTTTCAAAAAGAAACTACCACCCTAAAATGCAAAGGTGAAAAATCAGTTCTTGGCCAAGCCATTACATCTCTTATGTTTTCAAGCTGTAAAACAACAGAACATTATCTACATCCCTATGCCCCACACTAAGATATTCCAGGTGTTTAACAAAAACAAAAGGTAGACTTGCCACAAGAATTGTGTAACTTCAGAGAAAAAAATCAAAGGAGTTACTATGAGCTCTGGCCTGAACAATCAGATTTTTTCTTTCCTTTTGTTTAAGAGTTTTTGAAGTTTTGCAACACACACTGCATTAAGTAAATGCATATAATACCAGAAACCAACATTTTCTGGAGGATGCAGTTTGTTACTGTATAATCACTATTATTCAGGAGCCTAGTTCATAACCCTTGCCTCAGCTCATAACTCTGGGTATCTACATTGCTACATATTTTGCTAGTAGTATTTTTGAAAAAAAAACAAAACAAAACAAAATAAAAAAAACCCCAAAACAAAACATGTTCTCTGGAAAACGTTAGAAATGAGCAATTCCTACAAAATGCAACTTTCCTACTGTAACTCTAGTAATGCAGAGAATAAATACTCAAAATTTTATAAAACAACTGCGAACAAAATAATGGGAACATTCCTAACTTCCTCCACTGGCATCACACACATTTATACTTGGGGTAGAAGGAAAGAAAGAAGAGAGGGAGGGAGGGAGGGAGGAAGGAAAGAATATTTTGAATTAACAGACACATGTCCCTTTCCTCCATGTTTCTTTTATATAGCCAGAAATAAACAAGAATTAAAAGCTGTCAGTTACTTTAAAATGGCAATAACATTCTGATAACCAAATTCAAATCAAGCTAACCCTTTTGCTGGATCCTACAGAGGGCTGTTCTTGGAGAATTCCTTTTTTCATTTTAGCTAGAGATTAAGAACTTGAAATTTACACCACTTATTACTACTTCTTTTATAGATATATATCTCTGTTGCTCAGTGAGAAGGTAAAAGGGTCCTAGGGTCTGGACCCTGCTTGGCAATGCTCTTAGTCAAAAAGATCTTGAGGAAAAAGACCCAAAAAAATCCCTGTCACTCCAACCCAAGCCACTGTTATAAACACTCTGGGAACTCTATGCAGATGCTCCCAAACAAGTTAAACTGTGCACTAGCCCCACTCAGGAAAGGTTATTTACACTGGTTCTGCCTTGCAAAGCCTTCTGCTTGAGCCTGTTACCAGGATACCTGAGACAAACAGTAATCTTTGTCAGGAAACTGCAAGTCTTCAGGTTGACACTCATACCAGGGAGGGAGAAAAACATCAGAACCTCCTTCAGTTTCCTTTTTCCCTGTTCCATTCATCTCTTTCTCGTATTCTCCTCTTCAGCACAGAAATATCACTGTTATGCACTGACTGAGCTGCACTTCCTTGCTCAGCAGGTTGCTTCCCTGAATTTGACCCTGTATTGCCCAACTTCACCGTTTCACGTTGTGGAACTTAGAATATCCTTATGTGGCAAAGTAGGTGTTTAATCACAGTTACAATTAACCCAGAGAATCCCAGAATTCTCTACTGCTAAATGTGCATTTTAGCATTCTATTTTCTGATTTAAGATATACCAGGAGAACAGGAGTAAGTGTAAAGGCAGACATTTATATGTTCCTAATCACAGGCAATGTATAAATATATAAACATGAAACAAAGCAAGAAAAGAGATGCCTTTTAAAATGGTGGCTTCTTCCTTTTCTCCACATATAATTATAGCAAGAACATCAATCTCTCCCTCAGCAGATGATCTCCATCATCTTCTGCCTCCACACTGGTGTGTCAGAAAGCCTTTCTTCTCAAAACATGAGAAAAAAGCCCAAGGAAAAAAAGACTTTTTTTTTTTTTTTTTTTTTTGACAGCACGTTCTTTATATCCTACTTCTCTATGTACGTGTAAATTTTCATATGCAGCAGGCAATGATTTAGGTTGGGGAATTAAAAAGCTAACACAAGCCAATTGCCAGAAGCTGAAGAACGAATGTTTCCAAAAGCAAAAAAATAAATCCAACCAATGACAGTGGGTTGCATTACAGAAAGCAGTGCTATGAAGAACAAATCTAGATTTTACTTAAGTGCCAACAGCTGAAGCTCTGAATAAATTTGGATAGAATGCCAGATAATTTCTCTTGAAATCAAAAATTCTTCATCAGCACGAAGCTGTTAAACATATCTTTAATTTCCACACACAATCTCAGTAAAATTTCTAAGATTATTAATTTCTGAGTGAGCAACTGCTAGCTCCTCACATGACTATAATTTTTATTAAGCATGATATCCTTATACTATAGGCCAACAATTTTCTGCAGCAACTGAGCAAAGGTTAGTTTTCACACCCTTCCACACATGCATTTCCTTCACACAGTAGATGGAGGAATTTCCAAAGCTGAAAGCTATTTTGAGCAGCTTCCAGAGCCTCTCTTTGTAACACCTTCTTAACTGTGATTTCCTAATCACTATGCAGAAGATTTCACTGCCTAATTAAAGGACTGGTGCAGTGATGAAGATAAAGAATACAGAGCAGGGCTGCAAGCTAATCTACAAGCAAAACACAGGAGCTACTTGTCAAGAGTAAGGGCATATTTTATCGACAGCTGTGTCCAATGAGGATGAGTTATACAGTGAAGGTTTAATATTAATGCATTTCAGTCTTTCCCATTACTTACTCGTTATACATACCTAGGGCATTTCCAATCCTCTCACTCTCCCTTCTTATTGTAATGCAATTAACACTTTAACCCCTCTGAAAATCCTTGTTTTTACATCATCTCAGACTTTTACAGACAGTGCTCTGGAGCTGTAGGTCTCAGCAGTTATGTTCATGGCCTGTAAAATGCAGGTGGGGGTGTGTAAGTCTTGGTGATGAGTGAATCTACTATTTGCACCTTTGAAACTTTCTTTTCCTTTACATGTCTCTCTCTCTCTCTCACACTATATGTATATATATTGAGATATAAAAGTCTCTTTGTACAATTGCCCACCAAAAGGATATCAATAATGAAACAGGTACAGATCACTGTTAGACACACAAGACATTACCTACTGTTATGTAAAACAACTATTTTTAAATAATATGTGGTTATTGACTTGAACATCAGCATTGTGCTCCTTTGTACAATCATGGTTCAGCTCCCTTGAGAGCTGGACTGGGAAGCCATCCACTCCCTTCATGGAATTCTGCCCATTTACAGCAGAAGCATCAGCTGGGAAAGATTGTGCCTCTACCATCCACACCACATCCATACGTGAGCTCACAGCTGTCCAGTGAGGGGGACAGAAGCAATAACCATAGAAGAATAATCCTATGGCTGAAACCAGCAGTCTATTCTACCTCTACACTGTAATCAAAAGTATTAAATCAAACTCCTGCTCATGGCTACTAATTGTCCATTCTTTATTTGGGGGCAATTTATTTGAGATGCCTGGGACATAATCTGCAGACAACAACAACACAAACAAGGAGAATGCTGCTATCAGCACATAAACCTCTACACCATCATACCCTGGGAGTGTCAAAATGAAGACCCAACTGATGCTTTTAAATTGCTGGACATACATTGTCCACGCCTGTGTTTGCTTGACACAATTTAAGAATAACATTAATATGGCTTCAAATCACAGAAGTGTTTTAAAATTGAATTTGTCACATGAAGACGTATTTTACAATAAAATTCTCTTGCAACAGGAAAGCTCAAGTTTTCTTCCCTGCAGGCAATGAGGTGCTCGTGATCTCTCTTTCTGACACTTTGAAGCTTTTCAGGGGGAACAAAGCTGTCAGGACCCCAGGCACATCCCCCCTCTTGGGGCTGTGTCTAGCTGGACTCAAAGCCAACACAAAGCACAGCTGGTGACCTTGGAGAACAGCCTCTGTGAAGAGAGTGAGAAGAAACCTCAGCTGAGACAGTTCCTCCATCTCTTGGGAGCTACTTTAGTACTGAGCCTCTCATCCTAGACCCGTCTGAGCTGTGCTGCCATGACCCTGCCAGTGCCTGGCCATGACTCCTGCTGAGCTGGACCCCAACCTGGCCCAGCCTTGCCCCTCCTAGTTGCTACAGCCACAGCACTTGATCAGGACCCTTGGCTGGGTGTTCTCAGCATCCCCTCGCCCAGATGGCTGCTGTGGGAGGGGGCTGCTGTTGCTGAGAGCACCGCCCTGCCTGCTGTGCTGTCCCCAGTCCTGGGGCTGGGACCCAGTGGTGTTCCCCAACCCCAGAATAATCAGGCTTGACTCCAAGCATCCCCCAGACCGACCCCCCAGCCCACCTCCAGCTCTGTTGCTGTCCCCCCCTTCCACACCTAGCCCATATCCCAGGCTGCAAGTGACACCCAAGCCCGTTCAGGTTGAGCAGTGGCCTCTGGTGGCACTTGGCAGGAGGTGTTGGCAGGGTTCCCACTACAACATTGTCTGGTTATTACTAACAAGATTATTCCCAGAAGGCTGTAGCTGCAGATGGGAAAGCTCATCCAAAAAAAGGTGAGAAGTAAACCTTGGTGTCCTGCAGTTTGAGTGTCTGACTGTGGGAATCCAAGGCACAGAAAGTCTTCAAGACCTTGTGCCTGCAGACTGAGTTTGAAATGCGTACTACATTTAACGTGAGGCTGTGGAAAAGGCTTCCAAACTCAGGGAACTCTAACAACAATGTAGGTCTGTGGTTCAAGAAGAGGCATGTAGAAGGTTTTGAAGTTTAGATGGAGAAGTAGTTATAAAATGAAGTAAGTTTAAAATGTAGTAATATAGAATTGTATGTCAGTACGTGATTGGATGAAAAAGGCCACACTGCGACAGACAGGTAATGCAAGTTTGATTAACTACTGGTGTAGAAATGAAAACAATCTGTGTGTGGCATTAGTTTATTGGCCAATTAACCTTTAAAAGACCTTGGAACCTGTAATCTTGTGACCATTTCACACTATGACCGACCTCTGCATTCCTCTGTNAATATAGAATTGTATGTCAGTACGTGATTGGATGAAAAAGGCCACACTGCGACAGACAGGTAATGCAAGTTTGATTAACTACTGGTGTAGAAATGAAAACAATCTGTGTGTGGCATTAGTTTATTGGCCAATTAACCTTTAAAAGACCTTGGAACCTGTAATCTTGTGACCATTTCACACTATGACCGACCTCTGCATTCCTCTGTGAAGACGTTCCTGTGACTTCGTGAGACTGTAGCAATA
>VZTR01008861.1:46690-73214 GCA_013400775.1 Chaetops frenatus
CTTCAAGACCTTGTGCCTGCAGACTGAGTTTGAAATGCGTACTACATTTAACGTGAGGCTGTGGAAAAGGCTTCCAAACTCAGGGAACTCTAACAACAATGTAGGTCTGTGGTTCAAGAAGAGGCATGTAGAAGGTTTTGAAGTTTAGATGGAGAAGTAGTTATAAAATGAAGTAAGTTTAAAATGTAGTAATATAGAATTGTATGTCAGTACGTGATTGGATGAAAAAGGCCACACTGCGACAGACAGGTAATGCAAGTTTGATTAACTACTGGTGTAGAAATGAAAACAATCTGTGTGTGGCATTAGTTTATTGGCCAATTAACCTTTAAAAGACCTTGGAACCTGTAATCTTGTGACCATTTCACACTATGACCGACCTCTGCATTCCTCTGTGAAGACGTTCCTGTGACTTCGTGAGACTGTAGCAATAAATCAAGCTTTAAATCACACCAAAGTAGTCCTGTCTCTGCCCAACTATCCCTATATCAGACTAGGAGCCAGCATGTAAGAGGTGAGCAAGAGGACAGAGGTTTCACCATCCTCACAGGAAAAGACCCAGAATCACCCTCCTTCCCTGCACAAATGGAATCACAGAATGTTCAGGATGACCTTAAAGGTCATCTAGTCCCAACCCTCACTGCCATGGGCAGGGACACCTCTCACCAGACCAGTTTGCTCAAGGCCTTAAATCATTTGGCCTTGAACACTGCCAAGGCTGGGGCATCCACAAGCTCCATGGGCAATCTATTATATAAATAAAGACTTTAGTCAGTCAGCCCTGGATGTGTTATCTCTCAACGAGCCAGGAGTAGCTAAGGACACCTGGGGCCAGATCTGACACAGAGAAGAAACCTTTATATGTACAAATACCCACGGTCAACCTGTGCAGCAATGGATTGCCTCTCAACCCCTCAGCAGGCACCAGGAACTCCGTGTAAGGATGGCAGAGCAAGCTGGATGTGTGCTGATGAGCCTGCACCAGTGCAAGTATTCCTGTCACCTAAACCAAGCCAAGAATAATCCCCAGATCTGTGGAAAAGCCTGGAGCAGCAATACCCCGAGGCGTCCACGCACTGAAAAGGGAATTTTACTCGGGGTTGTACAAGCTAAGCTGAGAGCCAGACACCTACAAATTAGGCAAAATACCTCTGTCCCTTTGAGGAGCTAGTCCTAAACTATAACAGCTGAAACACTTGGTAAAGAAGCACATGAGGAAATCAATAATTCTGTCTGTGTTCAGCGGGAAGACTGGACTGTGTGCTGTAAATATTGCATGCAGGATGGGAATGGGGAAGCTGGAAGGAAATAGTGAGTAGCAGCTCATGCAGCCCTCAGCAGAAGTTAAACTTTGAGAGGTGACACCAGTCTGTGAGCAGGTAATTAAAGCCTGTATTAGTGTCCCTGCCTGTTGGGGACAAATCAGGGTTGCACGGGCAATCCTCATCAGTGTTTCCTAGGCTGAGAGAGCTTGCCTCGCCACCTTGAAGTAGCCTTGGCATATGTTAATTTTCATTCCTTTTCATGTCATATTATATAAACAAGCCCTGTATAAAGATTGACTTCAGATATTTGTATTTAAAAAAAAAAAAAAGGGAATTATCCTCTTTGTTTTATTTGAAGCATATATTATAACACCTTCCCCACTCGAAGGACACACTGTAATTAAAGATTGAATTTTCTCAGGATTTTAACTAAATCTGTCACTTAGCTTATGAATTAAAAATAATTAAACACAGAGTCTCATAAGAATTGTGCTTCTGCGCCTGCTCACTTCTGCCTGATTCCTTTCACTAACAAATTACTACTTTTCCAGTGTTCTGCATAATTTGAAATAACTAATGCATTTAGGAAAAACACAATTTAAAATATATTTCCCTTATTATAGCCAGAATTTTGTCTCTGTTGAAACACTATTTATTCCACTCCCAAGAAGGCAATGGCTTGTCCACAGGCAATTTTGTCAGGGATTAGCTGGTCCTTACCAGATGATGATATCCCTTTTTATTTCTCCTAATCCCTCAGAAGACACAGGAAGCCTTTGGGAAAGAGAGCTGCCATCTCACTGAAGCTTGGCATGGTGTGAATGCTACCTGAGAGCAGCAGTGGCTGATGTTCCCACTTCTAGGAGAGGTGGCTGCCCTTTTATTAAGAAGTTTAACTGAAAAACTCAATTAATTATTAAACATCTCTTTCCTCACACAAAATAAATGAAACGCAGAACTTTGCGAGTTTTACTGCGAACAGTAAATAAGATAAAATAGATCAATGCCATATCTGCCCTATGGATGTTCTTAGCATGTGAGAGAAACTCATTGTTTCTGTGTTCATTCCTTGGCTATTTCAGCATAGTTAACCCATATTTACTTGCCATCCCAGATACCTGCTAGCAGCAGGATTACCAAATGACCTCACATGATCCACATCAAAAGCCCTCCTCCTCTTGGCTGCTACTATTGCCCTTTCAAATCTCAAACATTCCAAGCATTTTATGGTTCCTTCATTGGCTAGCAGGAAAAATCAAACTGTGACAGGAGAAGGAAAAAAAATAGAAAAGTTTCACAAAATCACAGAATTTCTTTGACCTTTGGAGGTCATCTGGTCCAGCCCCTTCCCTCAAGCAGCACCACTTAGGGCTAAGAGCTCAGGACCACGTTCAGATGTTTTTTGACTGTTTCCAAAGTTTGGGACTCCACAAACTCCCAAGGAATTTCAGCTTGGATTTCAAAAAAAGAGGGAGTATGCTGTCCCCACATTAATTTTAACACTCTTAACCCATCATGCAAGGTCAATTCTGATGATTTATCAGTGTCTATAAGGCTGAAATTCAGCTGCATGTTGCTCTGCAAAAAGGAGTGCTAATGCTAGGAATATATGCAGAAGTACAACATAAATGCAGGCTCCACTTCTTCCCAGATATTAATCTCAAAATTGCTTATTTATAAAAAGTACTTGAAGATTCATAACCACTTGTGGCTCCTTTTCTCCCCAGCTGACAGCAAAAATTAAATACAAAACATAATTCTTGTTCAATTTTAAAGATTAATACATATGTCTGCCATCATACAAAGTATGCAATTAGAAAAAATATGGAATTCTCAGTGCTTGAAAAAAGATACCACTCTTCAAAAGCAGAATTTATTTTTCTGTCAAGTACTGCCTTAGTTTAGAAATGCAGTTCATAAAAAAGTCATCCTCTCTATATCTCAGTTCTTATCTCTCTCATAAGATGAGTTAATGATGTTTTATGGCAGCTGCACCAACTTTTCCGTTCCTTCTGCTAAAATAAAGCAATGAAGTAGAAAGAAGAAAAAAACCCTGCTTTCCTAAAACTTTATGGCTTTTGTTTGATTTTCATTTTCACTTTATCGTGTAAAGATTTTTCATCAATTTTGCATATGCTTATACATTTCGCTCCTTTTCCCAATATAATTACTTCCTATTTCCTTAACATTGCTCTCCCAAAACAAGAACAAAAGTTCTTGAGGCAAATTTATTATGGTTCAAAGCTCATTCTTTTTTCTGACTGTCTTTATGAAATGGAAATAAACGTAATTACCTTGGGGACCTACAGCCTTCTGTCAAATTTGACTGAAATCAGCCAATAGCTTTGGATATTTTCAGAGGAAGACAGAGCCATGCAAAGTCACAAACACTGAAAAGTTGTACAACTCCTCCTTTAAAAACCAAAACCCCACTAAAAAAATCCCAAACCAACCAATCAAACAGAACCAGTGTTACCTTAACAAGTAAAATGGAAACTGTCTTGCCTCTGAGCTATGCTTCAGAAGTATGAAATTCAAAATTTCTCCTTACTCCAGGAGAAACATTAATTTAAATTCAGTCAATTTTAATGAGCACTATGAGAAGTTGATGTCAAAGATTGATTTTCATAGACCAGTCTGAACTTCCAACTTTTGCTCATGATGCTCTGTTATTTTTTAATGCTATTTTAATGTGTGCTTTAAAAAAAAAAAAAAANTTTTTTTTTTTTGTAAATTCAAAGTTCTTTATTTCAAAGCAAAAATAATTTGGCTGAAACTCCTCTTAAGATGAGCTTTTGTTCAAATCCTAGAGCTCATAAATGACAGAAACGTCCCAAAATCTGCAAAGATAAATCTCATCTTTTAAATTACCGAAAGCCTTCATTAAGCCTTAATATATGCTGTCAGTTTCAAACTAAATAATAGATGAGATTTTAACATAATCAGAAGAAAACTGCTGGTACCTGCCTCTGTTACTGTCACAGATAAATTGACATGGTAATTTTCAAAATAATGCCTTCTCTAAGTCAGTTAAAGACTGACAAGCACTCACCATTTAGAAAACTTTTCTTCACATAGAAGGAAGCCCCTTACAATTAATTCAGTGGAGTGAATGAGCAAATATCTCTTTTGCTTGTCCACTGTGGGTGTAAAATTCAGTGGCTGGGTTAACCAAATAAACCAACCTGAAAAAGCCATACTAAGTGGGAGAAAATTTTATCTTGTTGCAGTAATGCTTTGCAAGTATTTTGTTATTTGTTATTCTGTTATTGATGGCTGCAAGGAAAAAAATCTACAACAATTCTTGTGAAATGTGGATTTGGGGATTAGATGATATATTGTGTTAAAAGCCTACACTGCACAATGCAGACAACGAAGCAGCCAAACCTTGGGCTCCCTCCATGTTACCTGGTACTCAAAAGGCCACGTGCCATCAACAAAAGTTTGGTTTAGGAAGTGTTGCATTTCTCCTCTGCAAGGTCACTGCTGATGGTTTCCAAGTCTCTTAATTTTAACATAGTCATGTTTTGTGACCATCAGCTGTCACTATTACAGACATTTCTAATTCTATCACATTCCACTATTTTAGCTGCAAAAAGGATTAAAATGGGATTTAATCATTTCAAGTACTTCTCAAGTAGCTCAGAGTTCCAGTTCCTGGATCACTTGATAAAACTAGAGAAAATATTTGAACACTCAAGGAGGGCAACAGCACTATGGATAATAAAATGCCATGACTCAGAGCCCTTTTCCGGTGTTAGAACAAAACAAGGAATTTACAACTGAAAACACCTGCAAGGATTGCAACCCCCCTGGGCTGAGTCGAGCTCCCCCAGGCTTTGTCTATGGAATATGGCCAAACCTTGACCTCTGCAAATTCTCTCAGGTCATCCAAATGTACCTGGCACCTAGGCATGAAGCTATACAAAAATAATTTGAATAGAAACAAACTCCACCATCCACCTACAAAATGAAATTTATTACTCCATCCTCCCGAGGATTTATGGGTGATGACAAAACATAGCACAGGCTCATTTCTCTTTTCAGCTTCCAAGCAAAATAAACAGGACAGACTAAGTGAACAGGAAAAAGAGAGTTCTAATTTAAACAGTGGGCTTGAGGTGTGGATGTTTTTTACATCCAATTGCTCCATGTGCTTAAGAAGGTAAACTCACCATTAATAACCAAGATTGCTCCATGATTAGACAGACTCATCATCCCCTTTTAGTAGGGGAAAAAAATGCTCATTAGACACAGAATTCTGACTGATGGGACAGAGAAGAGAGAGCAGTGGTGTGCACGGGCACCTCTGTGCACCTGTATTTGGATGTTCGTGTCTGCACACACAGGTGTGAGAAGGGAAGACTTACACACTTCATTCCTGACCCATTTTCTTCCTAATACCATATATAAAGCTGAAATGGAAGCTGCTTTGCTTCTGCTCTGGCCTCCTTCTACTGAAACCTTGATTATTGTTGCTGCTTCATGTCACATCCATCCGTGTGGCACGTACTGCATATATCCAGCATGAATATTTCATGAATATTGGGGAAGCAATTGCAATGTGAGACACAATGCATATTTCAGATGACACATGACTGATGTGTTTAGAGATCTGGGTTTATTATGTACTTGCAGCATTCATCTACTACCAGAAAGCTGGTATTGCACTGACTAAAGTCAAAGAAGGAAAACAAATGTGCATTTTGAATGTATCTGATCTTTTACTGAAACAATGAATTAAGGTACTGTCATGTTTGTTTTCCACTTTCTGTCCCCAAAGAGAGAGCACAGAGATAAAAACAACATCAAAACTGCTTTGTATTTGCTTCAAAATGTAAAAGTTTCATTTTAAAGAACTTTTCGTGCTTCACACCATTATTAAGTTTACATTAATACCACATTTTTTAAAGTAGGACTTCTACGATATAAACAATTATTTAATTTAATACCTCTGTTTTTCTGAAGAGTAATCTGTTACTTACTATCTGCAAAAGATGAGAAAGTTCAAATTTGGAAGAGAAGACCTACATCTGGCCAGCAAGCCAGCAGTTTTGACAGGAACTTGGGTGAGCATTTGTTGCCATTTCTGCTGTAAGAATTCACATTTCGAGCCAGGGATTTCCTTCAGTTTCTCTCTGTCTTCATATCAAAACAAAGCAAAAACAGATACAACATCCCCACCCATAATTTCACACACATGATTTTGAAAAGGCTTCATTTGTCCCAGTGTGGAAAAGAAAATCTTTTTGGAAGCTCAATCAGTTTCAGAGTGAGGAGTTCTCCTCCATTTTACTCAATGGCTCCTTGCAGCTTCTCACCCATTAGGAGCCCCAAGGTCCCACTGGGTTCAGCCCAGGTACAGAGCCTGCCACACCTCACTCTGGAATGCACCAGAAATTGCATGGGAATGTTTGTAAGAGCCTAAAATGAGAGATGCAGGACTCCAGGCAGCCTTTTCAAAGCTGCTGTTTATTGTACAGAAGTTACAGCAGTCTTGTCTCGTGGGTGCACAGAGCCTCGCCTTGCAAGCTGCCAGCCACAGCTTAAAGACTTGCCTGCAGCCACTTTAGCTCTGGTTACAATGCATTATCTAATTTTCTTTACTGAACATCTTAATACATAACAAACAATCAGGAATACACACAGTATCTTCACCATTTACATACAGCCTATCATAACTATTTCCAGATTATGGTAGTAACTATCCAATCACAAAAGTTAGTATGCTACATTTTAAGCTTAAACTTGTTTTTCTGTGTTCTTGCAGCGGTAAGTTTTCAGGCTTTAGTAAAACCATGTTTTTTATTTGCTTATGCTTTTCTTGAGACTTATTTACTTGGTAAAAACATGTTTTTGTTTGCAGTCAAACAAATCCTTTGTTCTAGCCCTAAAACCTCCTTCCAACTCATCTTCAACCTTTGCCTTCTCAGTTACTCAGTAAGCAGCTTGGTTCAGCAGTCCTTACTTTAGACATCTTTTAGATATCAAAGCCAGCTTTCATTTCTATTTCACTTACAAGTTTTACATTCTGAGAGCCCTCTGCTAAGCATTCATATCTGTAAGACTTTCCTGTTAAACTTTCATCCTCCCCAACAAATGTTGAGGTAATTCTGAGTTCATTTAGGAAACTGATGAACAAATATGAGATCAGACTTCATCTCAGATCAGCTGTTGCTTCCAGATACCAATTCAAACAGGTTATGCAGCTGCTTTACAGTACCTCCAAGTTTTCCCTCCACTAAATGACAACTTTACCACCTGGAGAGATGCTTACTTGCTAGAAAATTCTTTGCATCTTAGCAAATCACTAAATGCCAAATGGAAAAATGCCAGCAACAACTTGAAACCAAACAAACATATTGCTAAGTCCATTGGTCTAATTTAATTGGTCTAAGAGTTTTGTGAAACTCTCTCATTACATTCTCTCAAGCCCACCTGTTTCCCCTTCAGAACTGTGGACATTTCAGCTACTGTACCCTCATTTTTGGCTCTTATTTAAAGGGTACACATTGCAAGGGAGAAAATGCTGCTTTTCACTTCCCTCCTTTCTTCCTTTTATAGATGTTGTAGCAAGAAAAACAGAAAGCCTAAAGCCTGCTTATAGTTCATTGTATGTACTTATTGTATTTTAAATGTGTTAATTCTCTGAAACGAAACAATTCTGTCACAAGTCCTAATGGCTTCATGGCCTGAGAAAAGAAAGGATTCAAACAAGCTAACAATAAAAAGCACATCTCAATTCACATCAGTACACAGATGTCACTGAAAAATCAAACCCAAGTTCAACATCCAGAGAAAAAACTTACTTAATCCTCAAAAGCAGACCTAGCAAATTATTAGCATGCATTGATAAACAAAAACGAATTTTAGAAAAATTACATATCAGCAATTCTAGAAGAAAAGGGAAGTAGATATCCCTTGGAATTGGAAAGCACCTCCCAACAGTGCAGCTAACTGTAATTTCAGATGAGGCCACAGGTGTTAGTTATCTAAAAGCCTTCCTGTGAGGCAGCTGCCTGTTCACTGGTGTTGGTGGACAGTTCATCCCATCAAGGAGATCATGACAATTATTGCCTTTGCTGGCAGTGCTGGCCTCAGCCAAGAGCTGCAGGGCCACCCCTGCTCCCCCTGATGAGCAGCACATTGATGAGCTCTGCTTCTGGCTTCTTCAGTGCTTCCAGAGTTCATTTTAATTCCCACACTTTGCTATCCAGCTAACCTACACTCCCTTGAAAATATACATTCCCATCCAATCTTGTCTGGCTCAATTAATCACCGTGGCTTTAGACAGCATCCCAGTCCTTGAAATTGAGAATGGGAGGTCAACAAATGGCTGCTTTTACCTCAGAAGTCAGAATTTGTTAGGAAAGACAATGTGGAATGGCCAGAGCTGCTAAATAAGAGATGTGAAGATATTCTTCAAGAAAAGGCACCAATGAATCTTCTGGGAACAAGAGTGGCATGACCATACAGACCATGTAGGATTTTCCTGAATAGAGATGCTGAACATCAATGCAAACAATGGTAAGGGAAGGAGGAGAGGAAATTAAAAAAGCTGAAGCCTTCCTCTTGTCTTAGTTCAGGAATAGAACAGAAAGAATATTGCAGCTCACACTAGAGACACAAATCTTTATAAAGGCTGACTGATCCCTCTTCTGTACTACTTTTAATGTCACTTTAAAAACTACACTCTTGCTTTTCTAAGTGCTGGCATTTAATCCATTTCTGGTACACATTAATAAAATAGTGCACACAAACATTTTATGCACACATACACATATTTATGCTTTAGAGTACTTTATGAAGAATTGTGTTATTCCATGATCTCCACCAAGAGTTATTAATTTTCTTGCCTTCAGCTAAAATTCATTCTTATAGTTCTACTTCCATCATTCTACTTACACTGAAATCTTCAACAAAAATCTAATTTATGTGCAAATATAAGAATGCTAGGCCACTGTGTTCTGTTTAAGATGGGATACCCAGCCATCACTTAAAACATTTCTGATGTTCCCATTACCAGAACATCTCAAATAGGCTATAGTCCTTTGAATTAAATACAAAGAAACATATTCTGTGGTGTTTCTCACACTTCTCTTTCAGAATCAAAGAAGAATTATCAGAACATAAAAAATAATAACAGGCATATTAAAAAAAGCTAGGAAATACATATACATATATATGTATTAAAGCCCAGCATTAAGGATCTCAAGCCTTCACACTTAGTAAAGGCAGCTCTAAAGATGAGGATTCCCTCTCAGCCTGATGCTTCTCAGGTAAGGATAAAGCATCTATACAGTCAGAAACAATGTGGTGAAAATAATTTTGTTGTCATATCTGAATCCTTGAAATATATGAGCAGTAATGTAAGTGGTTGATGTTACTCTGGTGAGTCCTGATTTTCCATACAGACAGCTCTGGGGTACATTTTCTTGTTAATGGTACATTTCAATTTGCTGTGGTGGCTTTGGATGTTGCCTTGTGAGTAATTTTATTATGTTTAAAGACCTCCCATGATGAGAATACTTCAATGTATTTACAATAATTTGATTTTCTATATGTTAATTTGGTCAGTCTTCACTTCTGGTTATTGATCATCTGACATGGTCACAATTCTAACCAAGTGCCCTCAATGAAATTGCATTGAAATAAAGAAACAATGACATTAACCAAGAAAAAAGTAATTCTGTTACTGCCATTTCCTAATTTCAAATGTCCAATCATCACCACAACCAAGAAAAGGATTTAATATGAAAAAAACCAGCCATGTTCAAATACAAATAAATTCAACTTAAAATACTGTCTTGGGGAAAAAAAGGTAGTCTGTTAACCACTTAAAGCAGTAACAAAATGGAAAATTACTACCAAGATTAGTTTCTGAATTCAGTGTGTGGCACTCCATTTTAGTGGCCATAGTACTCTGGAAAAAACAAGGCTATCGACTTTTAAAGGACAAAGAAGTATTTTTAGACAAAGAGACAAGAGGGCAGGATTCAGATTGCCTCCTTAACTGCAGCTTGGCTCTCCTTTATGCTCACTGAGTATTTCCTGTTCCAGTTCTTTTCTCCTCCTCTGTTTTCATTCATTCATCAAGCAACTTCTGTCTCTTTTTGCCTTTAACTTAGGCTGCTTTTAACAGATTTCTTCAACCATAATCCCTGATTAAAATGTGACCTGCTATTCTTGCTCACCTGGTCAGATTTTGTTGTACCCTTCCTGCCTACCAGTGACTCAGTGACTTCTTCTGAGATCTTAACTTTCCTGAATGGCTCTATGGCACTACTGCAACCCAGAGAGAGAGAAGAGGCTTTGCAGATTTGTATTTCCAAGTGGGGAACCCTCCCCACCCATCTATCTCTCTGCTGGAACTGGCCATGAATTTTCCACCAGACAGTTTCCCCACCAGACCCTGCAGGTCTGTCACAACTGAGCCAAGGTACTCAGCTGTCAAAATGAAATACAGTGTTGGGCCATTCCTGACAGTTAACCTCTCTGGTCCTTTGACAGAGGGTCTATCCAGCCCCTGAGGAATTTCAGTTCCCAGCCTTCTAAAAATCCCCCAGCTCTGCTGACAGCCAGAGTGGAAGTGGCCAGACCCCCAGCTCTGAGCCTCCTGTGGCTGTGCAGAGGTGACATCCCCAGGTGTCCCAGCAGCTTCACCAGGGCAGTCAGGAGCTGGAATCACTTCATTTTTACAGAAAGATTTCCTCTGCTCCTTCACACTTTCCCTTTTCTTTCCCTGCTCTAAGAATCCCTGGTTGGGTGTTTTTTGGTTTTTTTTTCCTCTAAGAGAAAACTTGAGAACAAAACCATGGTGAGTGGCCCTGTGGCAATCCAGCCAAGCCAGAAAACAGAGAGGCCCAGATGGAGGAGAGGAAAACTTTCTACACTGCACAACTTTGTGTGGCACCTGTTTATAGCCAGAAAGAAAGTGGTATCTGTTTCCCTAATCCTCCCCACGCCCCTGCCTGGTTTCAAGAGCCAAGCCTTAAATGCATGAAGTTGCTTTACTTCCACACATCTGTCAGCAAATCTGGACAGCTGTCACATAATTACTGGAGGTCAAAATAGCAGGGCTAGCAATAGAGATAACAAACTAAATCTCGTTTGAGAAATCTCTGTATTCCTTCTGTCATGCAGAATCAACTTTATCAGTCATTAGCTCGGTAACCTAAGCTGCTTACCACACCTGTGGGCTTTCAAATGAAACCAAAGGAGTTCCTTTTGACCTTTAAATGACTAGAAAAAGGGTACTTGAGGGACATTTTCTCTGTTGTGTGATTGTCATGCAGAGAAATTTGTGCTGGAGTTTTGTCGATTTAGTGAAGTGGGACCTCCTAGAAGGGCATTCACTGCCAAAGCCCCTTGACTCTGAAATTGAATGTCCCTTTAGCTCCCCAGCCTGGATTTATTGACTCTTCCCTAATGATATTAGGTTGCCTTCTCTACTAGAAAACTGAAGGAAGCTTTTGAATGTTACAATTGGGGCTGATATTTTTAGCAGCTTAATTAAGACTCTTCCTTTGTAATTCTTATAGGCAGTTTGAGCCCATTATAATAAAACTGTGATACCAAAATAAAGCACAGTGACATTTAATGCTATCCTTTCAGACTCCATAAGCAGAAAATATTCATATGCAACTAGAATAAAATTGTTTAGGCTGAAGAAAGAATTTCTTTGATTCTGAACACTGTATGATTGAGAAGCAAATGCAAAGCTACATGTTTTAAAGGAACTGAAATAAATCCTGTTGCAAGTTTGGAGTTTTGGTTTAAGAAGAGATGATGCTTCTCATTGGAGAAACAGCAGCAAAAGTTCCTGTTGATGAGGCAGTCTATCCAGTTGTGTGTGAACTAGCAAACTACTTTCTAGATGCTGTGACATGTATTAGTGCTGTCCCCCAGGTCCCTGGAAAGTAAATGCCAGAACAAAATTGCTTTAAGAGCCAATTTCATGTTGCTCGTTACTTGCAGGTAACTTCTGCATCTTCCCAGCAGAAGGAGATGCAGGCAGGGGTTTTAGGTGTAAGCAGAAAGCAGTAACTGGAGCCAGATGAACACAAAAGTGCCTGTCCTTCTAGCCAAGCTTCTGGGAGCAGAGCTAAATGAGCCCCCCCAAAGAACTTGGTGTTAAGTTCTTCCTTCCTGCCTCCCAAAACAAGCAGCCCTTAATCTGCCAATCAACTTGACAATAACTCTCATCTGGGGAGGAGAAAGCATTTGATTCCCACAGATGAGCTTCAGATGAACTATCTGAAAACACAAAATAAAATTTAGGTTCATTTTCGGTCTCGCATTTGTCATTTTAAGCTTTGCTACATCTTTCATGAGGGTCTGCCTTTGTACCTCCACTGTGATGTTTCTCAAGTGATGTTTTTAGGGATGCAGTTTAGCAGACTTGACAGTTTTTACTTGAACTTGGTGATCTTAGAGGTCTTTTTCAACCTAAATTATTATGAGTCTAAGAGATTTTAGGTGTAAGTTTTAATTTGACAGCTGAAAACATTTCTGCTTCTCAGCCTACAGTTCCCTCCTCTCTGGAAATTCAAACAATGGCACCTTCTTAAAGGAAACGAGAGGTAGGCAGAAGGATTGAACTGCTCGCTACTTCATCACTATACCTAAATTAGATTTTGTCACCTTATCAATTATTAAAGTGAAGAACAATTAAAATAATAGGCAAAATAAGGGAAGATTCTCAGATTCTCCTCTAAAATAAATTTTTTTAAATCGTTGAAATAATTTACACTCTGCATGTAGCTGCCAATACCAGCAACTTCATACTGTTAGCTGGCTGCTGTTTTCAGAAATGAATAAAAAAACCCTGAGATAAGCCAATGACTTAAGTTACATTTAAAAATATTTATCTTGCTCAATTTGATATAATAATATGCACACAGAAATGTCTAAGCCCTAAACTATTAGAAGCATCTGAAAGATTTTTTTACACCTCAATATCCAATACAAATTTACTGTCAGAAAGGTCTGCCAAGAAATCTACTGAGACATTATGGATTGTTATCTGAAAAACATCAAAGAACTGGAAAGTTATGGTCATTTCCACACAAATTGATAAATAAGGTCTTTTTTTTTATTCATGCATAGTGTTTTAATTAGGTAAGTAGGTATATGAAGGAGACATAGTCTTCATTCCATTACTTTTGTTTCATTCTGGTTGGAATGCAGGTGAAATGCAGCTAAAAAAAAGGCATTTCCTTTTTTATCCATGGTCACCAAAACTTCACCTAAAACAGAAATTGTAATGCTTACACTCCTTACAGCTGGAGAGTGGTGAAATACAGTCAATGCTTGGCTGAAATTCAAGTGTTTCTATTGAAAAGAAATACTACTATCACAAACAAACAAACAAAAAAAAACCCTTAAAAATTATTTTGTAATTCAAAACACACCTTACTGTACCATCCTACAGTGTTTCTTCAGTGACTACAACTTTGGTTCATAAAATAGACAGATAAAATTCATAAGGAGCACTTAAATCTTAACCAAAAAGAAACTTTGAAGGCATTTCAAAACTATAGCTTTAAAAAGGTCTGTTTAATACTTTTTCATCTGCAACTGAATCAAAAACTTCAATTATAATTTTTGATCAAACCAAACTTAGGTTTAAAAGTTCTAATGTCATTCTTTTCATCCTAACCTTCCCAAAGTAAAGGTTTATCCCTTCCTAATATGTTCCAGTTGATATGAAATTAAATACAAAAAATGGAAGCAAAGGCAGTAAGGATCTGGATTCACAAAACGAGAGAAAGATGATTTACAGTATCTCCAGGGCTGGGAAAATTAAAATCAGAGACAGTTCTTGAAGTTGCCAGTTAAAATATAATCTGCAAATACCACGTCCAGCTATTTCCTTTCTTCTCACCCCCCAAGAAAAAAATCCTGCTTTTGCTTACCTTAACATGCATCTCACATCTCCCTTTCCCTCTCAAAATGAGAAATCTCTGGTTTTCCTACCTGTTTTGCAGTATATTCCTTATTCCAAAAGTGGACAGTGTGAGAAAAACTCAGTGAGAAAGTGGGGTTGCCTGTTTACAGAGGTCAAAATTTGTGAAATAACATGTATATTATGAGATACATGTTTAATGCAAAACCATCCCTGGTTTCTCCTAATACAAGAAGAAATAAAATATAACCACAGCTTCCAGACTCTCCCTAGTTTACACTTCCTTCATCAATAGTTGGCAGCAAGCTCTGAGTTCCTCCACATGAAAGTTGTTTGTGGACTTCCCTGAAGGGACATCTGCACTGAACATTGAACACGTCTAGAACTGACACTGAGCACTCAATCACCCCTGATCCTTCACACTGCTCCCTACTTCCATCCCAGGCTCTATTCTGGAATCAACAACCCAGCTATTCACAAAGCAAAACCTCTGTCCATTTTTTGAGACAATTTATTCCCAGGTCTGCTCTCAGGAGACAGCAAAGGCAACATCACAGGCAACTGCCTCCCATCACCCAAGAAAATCTCTTAAAACCAACTTGGCACATTTTGCTTCCTCTGACTCCAGGCACAGCACAGAGCATCATACATTTTCACATTCATATTATAAACTGGTCAGTGCAAAAGAGCCCTGATATTTCACACAGTGGGACCTTAAGCAGGAAAAGCAGCTCTGTCTATGGACTCAGACACTGGAAAGCACGGAGGAGACCCAGAGCAAAGTGAACTGCAGTGTGTACAAGGCCTTGCTAGTTCTTGATGGTCATCTTGCCTTGCACTGAGATGTGGTATGTCTGAAAGTGCTTACTGATATTTATTTATTCTTCATTTTAAAATGAAATATAATCCCAGCTAACAATCTATAAAGTACCATAATGATTCCTACTTAAATATAACTTCCCCCCCCCACCCCCCACCCGCTAGTATGCACTTTGGAATACAGTTGAAAACATCTTTTAAAGAACTATTCTTTATACTACCTATTTTGTATGACACCAGCCATTTGTGACTGATGATTACTCCTTGCATTGGGTAACTAAATCTAATATCAAAAATCCATTGATAGCAAGCACCCTTAAACTCATCAACAACATGTTACCACAGGATTATCTTTCAGCACAGACACAAGGGAAGGATAAACTTCAACAGTTTTAATTTCAAAGAGTTGTTCTTGGGATGGAAGTAATAGTTTAGTGACAGAGATTTTAGAAGGAAAAAAGTGTGGAAAATGAAATAAAGCTATCCTTAAAGACTGAAAGCTCACAGAATTTTGAAGAGTTCAACACTTGTCAATGCCAATAGAATTTAATGGAGTAGATACAAAGCAAAAGACAAAATCAATACCAAGGTGTTTGTGCTTCATTTCTCTGTAGTTGTCAAACCTTTGAAGTTGTTAAATAATGACTTATAGACTAGGTATAGATGTCTACTTTGACATTTCCTTAATGCCATGTCAAGAACCCATGTACTCACACTCAAAAGAAAAAAAAGTTTGTATGATACAGAAAAGAAATTCAGCCTAAGAACCATGTGATATTTACAGCACCAAAGCACCTGAGTCTTCACATTGTCTCTGTACAATAGAAACAAAATAATAAAAAAACCCCAACAAATAAATATTCAATTTCTAAACCAATTTTCCTTTCAGATGCACTCAGCATGCATGTACAGAATAAAAAAATCACTTTGTAGGCTTAAGTCATTCTACAATAGATAGAAGACCATTCTTTAAGGATTTACCATTGAACTGCTTCTCTGAAACAGGCCTCACTCAACCCTGGCAGGCAGTCAATAACCAAACCAGAGTTGAAAATGGCCTAGCCATTGAGGAAATAGTCTCAAGTTGCACTAGGGGATGTGTGGAGGTCAGGCATTGAGGAAGATGTCTGCACTGGAGGGTGACCAGGCATTGAAACAGGCTGCCCTGGGATGTGGTGCCATCACCATCCCTGGAGGTGCTGAACAGATGTGTAGATGTGCTCTCTGGGGACATGGTTTAGAGGTGAACATGGCACTGCTGGGTTCTGGTTGAAGCCAGTGATTTTAGAAGTCTTTTTTAACCTAAAAGGTCCTATGACTGATCTTTTACAAAGCTCACAGAAAACCACAGGCCCCTCCAGGATAACCCAGAGCATCTGGGACAGAGACTGTTCCCTTCCCACTGTGTGCCTGCTCCCTGCCCACTGAAGCTCTGCATCCCTCTCTCCTGCAGGACTGGGATGTGGCATGGATGACAGATGTAGCAAGCTTTGCTTCACCTGCTCCCTGAGCCAGCAACTTGGTACTGTGGATCTGGGACAGGTCCACCCACGGGTGTCCCACAGGAAGGCTGGGTGAATGCACCAGAATGTAAATGAACCCCAGCTCCCCAGCTTCCAGGTGAGCAGCCCTGTGGCTCTGATTGATGACTCATGCCTGGTTAGGTTGCAGCAGCTGAAATGGTTACTGTCCCATCTCAATCAGACAGTTAAAATAAACTAAGAGCATGCAGAACTTAATTCCTTACCTTGTTGCAGCTAAATCCTGCAGGGACTTAGCTGAATCAGCCCTCTCAGGTGCCATGGCTCATTGTCTCACATACAAACTGAAATGTCCCCTGCTTTACCTTAATACTACCATGGCTCTGGAGCAGAAATGTCACTGTTCCATCATCCCCACCCCTGGGAAAGAAGATGTCAGCTGTGGGAAAAGGAGGACAGGCACCAGCCAGATCCTCTTCATCTGCCCAGCAGCAATCAACAGAGCTCATGGCTCAAAGCTCTTACTCTGACCCAGGAGCAGCTTGGCTAGTTTGGGTTAATCTACCTTGTAAATGCAGCATAGATGTTGAAATTTAAATTCACCTCCTCACTCATTCCGTATTCATCCCATTATGCAGAGATATTGTTGAAGTAGCATTAATTGTTTAAAATTTACGTCAGAGTAAAAACAATATTTAAATCTTACAAATACTACTCTTGCTGTTAGCCATTAAAAAATATCATTTTATATAGACATTACGCAAGACTATCAAACAAAAGGAATTGACAAATCACTGCACCATCACTGACAAATCACTCTGAACCATCCTGCAGAGCAGATCAAGGTTAAAACCAGTTCCCTCACTCCCTCAAAAAGTCAAGGAGGCAGCAAAAACAGAGTTGCAAATCCTCCTTCCTGACTTTCTATGTGCATTTAATACTGCTGGCAGAATCTTGTAACTCTGACAGCCATTTTATTCCTTCACATATTTATGGAATACTGAGGAGAACAGATTAGGCAGATTTATTTCTTTTTTCAAGGTCACTCCCTTAGTGATCTGAAGCTAAGGCAAAAGCTCAGACTTCCAGAGCATTCTCATATTCTGATGATTTGAATAATTTCATGTACTTTAATTTAGACAAAACAAGATGCATTTTGGAAGGCAAATATCTTGTTGGGAAATCAATCTACTAATACTGGAATTGTGTATAGAGTGGAATCATGTGTAGCTTTGGTTTGTGCTCTCAATACCAGATTTCCACACCTGACAGGCCAGGGTGGGACATCCTTACAGGCACTCTGCAAAGCATTCATCAGACAGGGTGACAAAAATGTCACAATTGTGCCTGTGCTTTCTGCAGCCTGCTCGAGCTGGGATTTCCCAAAACTCTATTACAGGGTTCAGAGAGACATACTGAAAACAGAATTGGCATAATTGAGATTAAATGTGGGACTGATTTTGCATTTTGGATGCCTGATTTAGATTTTGGATGCCTGAATATCATTAGGACTGTTCATTTTTCCATGACAACACATAATTAAAACAGAAAGTCCCAGACATTGCTGCATCAAAGTTGTGTTGGGTTTTTTGTTTGTTTGTTTTTGTTTTTCTGCAACTGAAGCCTCATTTCCTTTTTACGAAAATTTGCAGAAATACAACAGGATGGGAAGGAGAATGCAGAGAATATTTTGTCCCCCAGTAACATGTATGGATGAGGAGACTTGCTGAGCAATACCTTGTTAACCACTTTGATGTTTTAGGGAAAGAAGAGGGGGTTAGGTTGTGTGCTGCTTGCTTTAAGAAGGTACTGCAGAATCAAAACAAGATCTCCCACAGGAGGGATTCTTTATAGCAGCAAAGGAAGCAAGGCAGGCATTACCCCAGACATTTGATACAGAGGGTATGACAAGAGGAAGAACAAAGGGACAATTCAATACCTCTTATTCTTGCTGCAGCTGTAGAAAAGGCAACAAGGAATTGCAGGCAGGTCAGAGAACTCTGCTGCTGAAGAGCTGCTTGAGCAAAGGGACACAGGAGCTGGCACAGGAGATGCCAGTGGCTCCTAATCCCACGTCACCCACTGTAGGTGAAGCTTGGGAATATTCCTGTTTCTCAGCTGGTGAGGAAATGTCTCTATTCTGTCCCGTGGTAAACAAATCTAATTTCTGCTGCTCTGAACTCTTGGAAGCACCTCTACAATTTCATCCCTGCTGCTTCCAGAAAACACCCCAATACAAATCATAACAGAGATGCAATGATCTCCTGCTTCAGAGGCAGGAGCACACAGTTCAGGGTCATGAACAGATAATTACAATTCCATACTCTTTTATTTCATCCTTTATCTCTAGAACCTTGATTGCCAGTGCCCAATTTTGGTGCCTTTAAGAGATATTACAAAAAGTACGGGATGATGCACTTGATCATTTAAATCAATCCATGTCCACTATTTCCCATTAGGGTCTCTTAAGGGATTACATGTTCAGGGAAGGAAAGGAATATAATTACATCTAAACTGTTACATACCAGACTTTGGAAGTGCACAGAAAGAAGGGCCAAGCAGAGCTGTTATTTTCTTACAGAAAGGAAGCAAACTTATGAAATCTCCTGTTAGGCTGTGAAGCACCAAAAAAAACTAAGGGAAAGATTTTGAGTTCTAAACTGATGAATAAAATGCTTGTTATCAAAAGTTATTACCCGAAATAAAGTAAAATTTTAACATTGTAAGCTATCTGATCTCTTGCTTTCATCACTGGCTAGTAGCCAGTTAATTACAGTTAATTAATAATGTAATAAATGCTGTTTGTTGAAGCTATCAACAATTTTCACTGGGTGCAAATTCTCCAGTTTTGTAGAAGCTGGAACAAATATGCTTTATCATTACACCATTTGCAAAGTGAGTAACTGCATAATGTAGTGTGGCTGAACTGTATGGAAAAACAGAACAAAACCAACTCTGGCATAATGTCAGTGACAAACTTTAATCTGTGCCAAAACCACACTTTAACTTGCACATTATAACTGATACTTCTGTAATGCCACAAAAAAAAAAGTATTCCCACAACAATTTTAAAAGAGAGGCATCTATAATGATAGGTAATTTGCCATTACAGACAAAAGTCTGGAGTTGTTCAGAGGCTGAACATTATTTTGGATAACTGTGCCCAGCTGTGACTGAGAACAGTGAATAAGAAACAATCTCCCATAACTGTCCTCTAAAAATGGTTTTCTATATTCCCCAAAGGGCAGAAAAATTTAAAAACATGAGAGTTACTGAAAATCCCAGAGGACTCTTAAGGAAAAAGTAAGTTAGGTTTCACAACAATCGTTTAAGAGGAGGACATTATCTGCTCTGCTGGCCAGGACAATAGATTTTTTTCTATGCACTTTACTCATGTTCAAAAATATATGCAAACCAAAACACAATTAGTCAACATAATTCAGTTCCACAAACCAGTGCAGTATTTCGATTCTGCAATGTTAATAGTTTCATTTGTTACTAGAAAACATCTAAAGAAATTGCATCATTTTTATTTATTTTTTTTTTTTAACTCCCAGTGACAGCAACCAATTTTTCACCCGCTCTTTTTGCACCACCTCTTGACGGGGTGTGAATTTTACCATCACATTTGCATCTTCCTTCTGTTAAGTGGCTGAGCAACCCCTCCCAATCTCCCCCTGCCTCCCTGCTCACCAGGCTTTTGGTCCTGTCCCCCAGTTCCCTCTTCTTCCCCAGCCACCAACTCCCCTTGGCTGTGAAGCTGGCTACTACATCCAGGCAAATCACTCCCAAATGCACCTCACCAACTCGACACAGTCTGACATCTCCAGCTGCCAGGCAGAAAATGTGTATTTGATGATGGCTTAAAGTGTACCATTATTCTGTCTCAGAGGTAAAACAGGGAATGCTAACAGTCCTTCTATTTTATTTTAATGCTGTGTCTGTATATTCAAAAGTCTCATTAAGCAGTGCTGCACTTCTCCTTCTAGAAGGATGCCTGTGCAATGCATTTTCCTAAGGGTGTAAAAAAAATACACATAAACCACCTTTATTTGTGAGATTATCTCCAGGATGTTCTTTGTACACTGTAGGTTTAAAAAATAATTTATATTTCATTTTCACAGAGCCGTATTCCACCCAACAAAAAAAGAGTAACATGAAAATGCACTGCTTGCCTACATCATTTAGTTGTTGGTTTTGGGTGGGTTTTTTTGTCTCTTCTATATAGAATTACAAACATGTGATACATTTGGGGAAAAAATTTTGGAGACCTACGAAGTGAAGACATCTCTAAATATTAAGAGAGTTCTTGACATGGTGACAAGTGAAACAGAAGCTCTCTGCTAAGCTAAGGGGAAGAGCTGACACCTGTAAAGAGACAGAGCTTACTTGACTCAGTGCAAGTTTACAGCCCCTGTAGCACCAAAATAAAGCTACTTAGAAGAGAGAGGGATGTATGTGTTCTGGGGTAAAAAAGGTTTAATTTACCTTATTCTTCTTATATACATATTATTACTAAGTCGGTGAACCCCATGCTGAAGTGTATTTGAGAAAATTTAAAGAGACTTACATTAATTTACTGGCAGAGTTTCAAACTAACTGCAATCCACTCGTTTGTCACTTATGTGTTAACTGAGCTCCTACCCCAACAAACACAGTTCCAAAAGCTCATTTTGTGTTACTGCTACTTGTTAATTACCTGTTGAACTCTGTCTTTAGGACCAGCAGGTGAGAAAGTGCAATCACATTCGTCCAGAAGCCTTAAATCTCTCTTTTATTTCTCAGCACACCAGATAAAACCACAGAGGATTTTTACTTTAGTTTTAGGGTAACTTGAATAGTTTGTTTTTCTGCTTCTTTATCAACTTAATCCAGATGTGGTTTTGGAAGAAAATCTCCACCTCTAGCCACAGACTACCTTCTTTGATAACTTTCCTGAAGCTGCAATTCTGCTCCATATTAATATGGAGTGTTTGCATCCAATTCATGGAACAGATTTTAGAAAGAGAAGGAAATAGATGAACAAAGACGGTCTCAAAATGTGCTTACTTTTGAATCATACCATCTCCCTCAAGTCTCTAAAATAATATGATGCATTATCTTGTCTGAGTAGATACCATGGAAAAGCTTTTTCCAAATCTATTAAGCTTTTCTTCAAAACAAATATTTGGATCTTGGCAGTTAAGTTTCTCTAAAAGTCTGTATATGTTTGAAATCATGCATGACATCTGCCCCTGTGAGCTCTCGAGGCACAAAAAAAAGTCATTTCTTACTGGCTAAGAAATTGTTTCATGTCCCTCAGTCTTATGCAGAAGATGTGGAAGTGATGCAGAACACACTGAAAAAGAGGCAGGCCAAAACTTTGCTTCAAAATTTAGTTCTGTACATTCCAGTTAGAATATTTTGAAGTCACAAATATGAATTCAAAACTCAGGTTTACTGCAGAAATTCCATGAGCTCATTACAAAATCCATTTCTCTGTATCTTGCACACTATCTGATAATATTTACAATTTAAATCAGTGTATACAAGGAAGGCATTATTGTATGTTTTCTTCAATTAATAACAAATATGGGTTGAGAATACAAGCAGTAAAAATCAAAATATACTCACAAGTACTACAACTTCTGAAAAACAAGAATGCCTGAAGAAGAAAATGTTTGTACTGATTATATAGTGAAATAAATACTTAATTTGACTAATTGTGTTTACATTTGTGCCTCAAGAACGAAAGCTTGAGCCACAGAGTTAAATTGCCAAAGCAAATTATTCCAGAAAAAAATGTATTTCGATAATGGGAAAATGTGTTTTTTAAAAATGTGTGAATGTTACTGTGGAGGGATTTGTATGTGGCAGTTTTGAATGAAACTGTTTAATACACATGGTCACCAGAAAAACACAGCTTGAATATCATTATAGCTGTAATTTGAATTTACCTGACATGACGGGGAGGGAGGGAGAGGAAGCAAGGGAAGGAAAGGAAATAGACTCAAGGATCAACACTACAAAGGGAAGGAAAGAACAGCTCGTGTATCCACAAGAATCTCATGACTACATTGGAACAAATGGAAGCCTGCCAAGACTGGCAGAAAATTAGTAATGTTATCCTTCTTCTCAAGAGTGGTAGCCACCACAAGTAAAAGGTGACGAGAACTGGAAGCCTTCCCAGAATGTAATTTTCTCAGGAAAGCACCCAGTAGATAATTCTATTAAATTCTGAAACATTGGATAAGAAAAATAGAATCCCGAGTTTAAATAGCATGTTTATAAAGGCTGTGCAAGGTGATTTGTTTTTTTAAATAGGGCAAAACAGTGAACGAAAAATGGCTTAAGTGTCTGAGAACAGTCAGCAAGGGTCTCAAGAGACAGAGAGGGAAATGGAGCAAATTTGGGTTCAGCATTCTCTTCTGAAACTTACTGTGCTTTTCCAATTTACAAGTAGTTTCTTTAAGAACAGTGAGGGTCACTTATGGCTAAAGGATGAAGATTCTTATTAGAAATGTGTCAAATGGCTTATTAATAAATGTAATATAACAGAAAAGGCTTAATATGTGCTAGTAAAAGAAAATCCATTGTATTTGCAAGTCTTACCAAATCTCACAGTTTAATTGCAAGATGTTATACTCCAGAAGGACTCTGCTGAATTTATTTTACCACTTGGTTGTAATTTTAACAGGTGGGAGTGATTTAAATGGAATTTAGCATTAACTAACTCCCCTCTCTATTTATCTTTATATATTGGTGCCTGTGAGGTGTTCAGGAACCCCTTAGTAAGCAAGACTGAATGTGAAAGCCAAGTATAAATAGCAAGTAAAGAAGTCCCATTTCCACTGGCAGCAATAAGATCTGCTGTGAGCTTGGGCATCCAAGAGGTGACCTGGGCTGCTTGGAAAGCTTTCTTTATACAGAATCCATTGTAGGTTATATTTAGTGGCAAAACAGAAGTTAGAAGATGAAGTTCCCCAGCTCTGAATTTTTAATAGCATCATATTTATAAATAGACAAATCAGCAAAACAGTTTGGCATTTTTAAGACCAATCTGTGACAAAAAGCAGTAAAAGAGAAGCTGGTAAAATCTTATTTTCTAAAGAATGTAACCATGTTTTTGTTTTACACAATGTCATATACAGTCTGTAAAAATATTTCTTTGACCAGGTTTTGATAAAATCACTTCTTTAAGCTTCAAGTTCTGGTCAATTATACAGGAAAACTGATGAGGAAACAGCATCTTCAGTAGTCTATAGATGTAAGTTCTGAAAGTCCATAAATGTTTTTACAGCAATATCCTTCCATAGAAACCACCCCTACAATCCAAAGAAAATGAACAGGCTATTTTTTCAAAACAAGTATTCATAATTAATTGAAAAGTTTTTGGGGTTTTTTGGTTGGTTTCTTTAGGGGTTTTTTGTTTGTTTTTGTTTTCTTTTTGTTTTGTTTTTTTTCAATCATGGTATGAAAATTCTTCCCTAAAATCCTGTTAAAAATTCATTTTAGTTCTCATAAATGAAAATCTCAATTTGCAAAATCACTAGGGAAGCAAATGTTTCGAGGACTCTTCTGAACAAAACAATGGCAATATACTTTATTCTAAAATAACAAATGTACATTATTATTTATCTATTCTTTGCCCATAGTGGACACCCCCAAACGCCTTAAGGGGAATACTGCACAATTCTAGTTCCCATGGCTACTGAAAAAGACTTTATTTGACAGCACAAATCTTCTTTATAGTTTTATGTTCTTAGAAGTGTTAAGACTGACAGGATTTCTTCTTTACATTTCTTCCAAAACTATTTCTTCCTTAATTTTGTGCTTTAGTTTTGTAAAATGTGTTTGACACACCTTCAGGGCATGAATGTTGGTGGTGGGTATCAATAAATCATTAAAAAAGTTAGAGAGCAGTCAGTGAAATAAATAGATTAGTTATTTCAATACTGAATTTCAGAAGAGCAGATCTCATTATTACTTGTCTATTTCAGCACATACTAAAACTAAATCCTAATAGAAGAAAGAAGCAAAAATGCCCTTCCTTCCTCCGTGACCCAAAGAATGGAAACAAGGACATTAAATGAATAACAGGATTTTCCTATGAAGTAGAGAAATCAAAACATTGTAATTTGTAAATTTGAAATTTGCACCACAGAACAACCTATAATATAAAGAATTCAAAAGGTTTAATTGACATAAATAACCTTGCCATTCACTATGAAAGAACAGAAAAGTTTGGAAAATCCGGTGTACATCACCTGTGCATTTTACACCTAAAAGAGAAGAATGAAATACTGACATGTACTGAAAAAATAAATGATGAAACTTCCTGGAATTTTTCTCTAATAAGACCATTATTAAAGAGGATCTGGGACAATGGAAACTTGAATATGTCTGATACCAAGTACTGTCAGGTATGTTTTCTGAGGGCAGAAGGGAAACAGTGTGGTATTAAGAAAGCCAATGCTGCTAATTTTCTGTATCCACTGCCATATTGACTTCCCAAAATACTCTTCAGAATGCTGAGTTATTGGATAATATAAAAGTCAGAGGGGAAAAAAAATCATCATTCCTTGTATATCTAAATCCATTTCTTAAAAATTACATGTGTTAGAGCAAGGCTTCTTGCACATAGGAAATAATCACCTGAAGCACCTCAAAATGTGCTTTAAGAAACATTTTCCTACCTGAATAAAAAGCAACAACTTTTGAGGACCAAATAACACCCCTTGTACATGTGGAACTTGGAGTTTATCATTGTGGGGGTGGGGGAGAGGAAGAAATGATAAATCACTCTTAAGCAAAGTAAGAAAGTTTTCATGCTGACTTCTACTGGGCAGAGAAAAGTTTTCAATTTAATTCTTTCTAATCACTTACCTTATTTAATACTGTTTCCTGACTCTTTACCACCAAAAATTGGAAAAAACAAGTCCTGTTGCTGCCAGCGAGTAAAAAGCACCGTGCACAGCAGAATACCAATTCAGCCTGAAAAGCTGGTACCATTCCCACTTGTTGTCTCTCTTTCTTTTTCTGGTGAAGTACATCATTAATGAAGACTACAGAAAAGCACAGTAATTTGTTTTTCACATTAACCTCTTCAGCTCACAACCACACACAGCAAGACAGGCTGCAGCACTGCCGGAATGCTGGCATCAAAATTACCCCCTTTCCTTCATGTCTGCTCATTTTGACAAAATAATGATCTGCAGACAACCAATAAAGGGCGTATTTTTTTCCAAATAATTGATGATTGAATCTACTCTCAGTTACAGTTTGGTGGGAGTTCATATAGGATTACAATTTAAAGAAAATGTATTCAACAAAAGCTTCCTGCAGCTGGACCCTCTGTGTAGCATTGTAACAATCTGAATTCCAGGCTTAGACTACAAAGATGGATTCATTTACTTTGTTGGAGACCCAATTCTAAATTCACTGTATTCACTGCCCTAAATTCACTTTTCCATAATGGCTAAAAATCATGATTATTAATTACCCAGGCAAAACTTACACACATTGTCTCAGTTTTGAAGGAGCTGATAAAGCCTTCCCCCATTTAACACATGGCATTATGTTTACTTTTCAATTTACTTAATAAATTCATTCTCCAAATCGCTTAAGTAGCAACATCATTTTCATTTGCCTTTGAAAAGCAGAAAAGCAGAAGCTGAATTAAAATTATCACTCCTTTATATTTCTGAAACAATCAAGAGCATTCCAGGGAGTGCTCGCAATATTTATATTNACTCTAAAAATCAGATCATGGAATTGCTATCAGGCTAACAATCATCTTGGTTCAGAGGGGAAAAAAAACAACAGGAGCTTTATGAGAAACATCTCTCCACCCTTCCCCACATAGGTGGAACAGATAGTAGAGAAGCCTTTGCCCCTCATGCCTAAATTATATTTCTTCTTGTGATGATTCCCTCAGTTATGAACACAATCTACTCTGTAAACAAAAATAATCCCCAGGAAGACCTGTTTCAAGCATAATTTCCATGAAATCATTTGCTATGGGGTGCTCCAAATAATTTTGTAGGGCACAGTTGTGACAACACACTACGGGG
>VZTR01008861.1:79465-96876 GCA_013400775.1 Chaetops frenatus
TGTTTTAATTTATTGACAAATATTGTTTTGAAACCAGATTTTTATCTTTCTTATTTATGCATTGTTTACAATAACAAAAACTGAATAGGAACAGAGTTGCCAACTGCTGGTCATGCACAAGCTAAAAAAAAAATATAATTAATTCCCCTAAATAGAAAGCATTCAAATGTCTGAAATGAAAATGTGAAAATAAATAAGATTCTACCTCAGATTTTACAGAATTTTCCTTACTCATATGTAATTAAAAACAAACTAACTGAACAAAAAATCCTTAATGTAAAAATAACTATTATCTAATCCTGTTAAGAGATTATGACTGTTCCTGAAAAACTCTACAATTTAAATAGTCGTTGTATTTATATTTTATCATCTCTTGGTCATTAGAAACTAAGAATTCAAGAAGATAGTTTGCCTTTTGGTGTTTTTACTCCTTATGGAGAAATAACAATACCTTGAAAGCTACAAGAAAATCACATTTCATCCTGAAGTTCTCAAATATGGCAACGTTTATCAGGTTGTGGGAGAGCAAGACATGATTTCCTTGTCATCACTTTACTTTCTGTCTCCAGAAACCAAGCAAAAAAATGCTCAAGGCAGAGGATTTATTTTCACATGACAAAAAACCTCAAAAAACAACCCACACAACTTGGAAAAAAGCAGAATTATTTTTTGAATGGACAAAATACTCCAAGTTCTGTGCACTCCTTCTCTGCTACTCGAACACACGCTGTCCCCATGGCCCTGCAAACACTTCACCTCAGCTCACCAAGATAAAGCACTCAATGCAATGCCTTCCAACAAAAATGTGAAAACATGCCCTATGATCATGGGGACTACCCATGCCTTTTTTCTTGTTTCCTTTTTTTTTTTTTTTTTTCCTCATTTTGATTACTTTCTTCCAATAAGTAGTTCATGGGAATGACACAAGTACAGACAGAACCACTTTGCTACCCGTGGTATCTTTTGTACATATTTCAGAGCTTGTACATGAAAGATGTCCATAGGCCAAAGTGGATACTCTGCTCTGTTTTGTTCAATTGTGGACAGCACAACCCCGTGCCCAGCATTGTATCAATCTCAACGTGGTGCTGCTGCATTCAATAACTCACTACAAATGTGCCCAGAGCTGACAAAATGACTCCTCTACACAAGCAGCTGTGCTGTTTTATTGTGGAAAAAAAAAAATGCCATTGCTGTGCTCCCCTATCTCCTGTGCAGACACGAGGGCAGAGCGTGACAAACCAGGCTGCTGGGATGGCAGCAGCAGCCAGAGCTCCTCAGAGGGCCCAGTTATTCACCTGGGGGTAGGAAACTCTCCTGAAAGGACTGAGGTGGTTTAACCCAGCAGGCAGCTGAACACCTCACGCTCAGAACCAGGGCACAGCAGTTTATTTAAACTGCTAATGCAAAATGCAGAGGAGTTTCCAGCTGAAAATGGGAAAAAAGGAAGAGAAGATTTTATTCTTCTGCTGGCTGGACATAACAGCATCCAAGCAATCAAACCAGTTTTACTAGGATAAAATGCAAACCCCAAATAGAATCATTAAAAAAACCCCCATGAAACAAACAAAAAAGTACCCTCAAACTTAGATGAGTACTTGATGTTTTAAATAAATTTTCACCATGCTATGACAACATATTTAGTAATCCTCATTCACAATTATACAAAAGGAAGCTAAATATTTGCCAGAACCTATAGCCTGAAAAACTGGATTGGAAGACTTGAACTAAACTAAGAAAAAACAACCTTTCCATCTACTGTCTAGATTTATTAGAAAGAAAAATGGCCAAAAAGTATGAAACCATTCAAAAAGTTGTATTTTACAAAGCTAAGATCAGCAGTAGGATTGTTTTGACAGCTACACTGCATTTCTATTTCAGATAATGTTCTTCTTAACTAAGCCTAGATGCATAAGAGGTATTAGATGACTGTTCCTGATTCACAGAGATTATGACAGAATTGATCAGAAATGAGTGACTTACATGGACTACATTATACTTCAGAGACTTCTTGCACCTTTAAATAGCTGCTAAAATGTAAAATATATCCTTTTTTCAAATCAAGAAGAAAATGAAACTTTATCATTTATACCAATACCCCTCTAAACTTTTTGTATTTTTGTATTAAATAGAGGAAAAGTCTCAAGTTCAAGTAAGATGACTTCCCGTCATCCTCAGCTGATCCAGATCCAATGCAACAAAAAGAAAACAGTTCACATATTGCTTACATCAAAGTATATAGGTAACAAAAGAGGCAAAAATGCAGGGCTTTGGATTTCTTGGGATTCATGAAAAGCTAAGAACTACTTTAGAAGAACTGTATTTTTTCCAGTGCGTCCTCTTAAAGCCAATAACATGCAAAGGCAGTACTGATAAATAGCAGAAGGATGCAAACTAAAAAGAGTAAGAATAAATGACCAAATCTATATGAAGTATCAAGTAAGTTTAGTGAGAACAAGGGTAAGGTACTAAAATATGCAGTGCCACTTATACCAGCAGTCATTACCTTCAGTCTTTATCTGAAATTATAACAATGCTGAAACTCTATGTGTCTCCTAACAGAGCTTTCTCTCCTGCAATGCATTTTACAGGGTGAATTCTCTTTGCCCTAGAACAACATGCATTTGAAACCCATTTACAACTCCCTTTACCATTGGTGGAACAAAGTTTCTTCCCAAAGATCACCCCTCCAGGGATTCAGATGGATTGTTTCACCAAATAGACAGTGACAAAGAGATTTTTGATCAGAGCTGCTGGTACAGGCAAGGACATCAAGTGATCTTCTTCAAAGCCAGGTGTGCATTTTGAGATGAAGGGAGCCCTAACAACGACCCCTGGTGAGGTACCAGGCTCAAAGTGTGAAGTCACAATTTGTTCTGACATTGTTTCCCTGCCACAGTCTGGCCCTTCATTTCATGTACTTAATGAAATTATCATTTTAGGTTAGACCTCAGCATTTAATTGAGAAAAAACACGGTCCTGTGACCAAACAAGCATGAAATACAGAGGGCAGCCTTGCACAGCACAACCATGAAGACCAAATCCAAAGCTGTGAGGTTTTATGTATTTTACCCCCCAAAAGATGGGCAAAAAAAGTAGCAGAGGTCAAATTATTACTTTTTGTACCTGAAGGACATGACCTTCATAAAAAGTTCATTTTATAAAAGAAAAATATGTCAAACTTAGTTTGACTGCTATGGTATTAACTCAGAACTTGGTATTTTTATTTCTGTGTCAAACCCTTCCTTTCTTTTGACAGAATTGCCCAAGGAGCAGATCCAGGGTGCTTCTTTTGGGGAGCACAGCTGGAAAGCAAGAAAATCAAAGATCTACACTTTTATTTATTTATTAATGAAGAATTACATTCCCTTTTTTCTGCTCCTCATCCATAACGGCTAAAGAAATAAATCTCTCTTTTCAATCATTCCTCATCAGAGCCAACATTTAATAATTCATTTATACTTCAGGAGACATGTTGAGACTGCTAATTAGTTAAGAGATGGATTTTATGCATAATAATTTGCAGACGTGTTATAAAATTCATATGCTCTAGCAGCTTCCGTGTAAATAGAATTAAATTAAACACAGACTAAAATAAGGTATTGGCTTTTTTGACAAGATTTCAAATCAGTTTAGTTGGGATTGCTTAGAAAGACTTTGTAAGACAAATGGACATATTTAAAAGCACATTTTGTCTGTAAAAAGGAGGATTTGTTCCAAATATATTAATTATAAATGACATTCCTATTAAACATATAGCACTAAAATGAAGCTATGTCAGTTATATTAAAAAAACTTCACTTAAAATACTTTGTTTAAAAAAAAAAAAAAGTGATGATGGAACTTTAGGAAGTTATTTCAAATAATAGATGAGAAGAGGTTACCATTTTTCTTTGGACTGGTGTCATTTCCCTCCTGTAATTATTATATTCCCTAGTGGGCCTCATCACATTGCACTTGAATCACTTTCAGAGTGCACTTCTCAAATGTTCACAGCCTGCCTTCTTGCCATAACCAAACTCTTTGGGGACTAAAAGCTGCAAAAACATTTTGTTCTCATGCATGCCTGTTTAAAAAGAACCACCTTCTTCTCACTTTTAATTAATTTTATACTCCCATAGTCTTGTATTCGTTGTTTTAACATTAAGCCTTTTCTCCTGTCAAATATCCACGCACCGTTTCAAAATGCATTTTCATGTATAGCAGCTGTCTTAACAACTGCCAGAAAGATGGATCAGAAGCAGTGTCACTGTCTTGCCTTTTAAAAATATTTGAGCTTTTCTCTAAGTATTTACATCATGATTATAATGCGTTTGGAATGAAGAGTCTTTCCAAATATTTTTCCCCTTATGTTTAATTTGTTTTCTGCATTGATAGGCATAATCAATAATTCATCAATTTGTGAATTCATAAGTATGCCTCTTGCAATGTATTCTTTTCAAAGTTTTATTTTTCTGACATAATGAAATGAATTCTTATCACACTAAACAGAATACCTGAGAGTTCTCCTACTCTCAGTTTCAAAGCACCATCTGTGTCTCTGGGTCTCTTCAAATGAGCTGCTAGGACTAGACTTCCAAGGAAGACCTGAAGAGATCACCACTTATAAGCAGAATTTTAAAACTATTTTCTTAAAATTAGCATGTCAGAAGAAATTTTGGCTAGCTAAGTGGAAGTTCTGAACAGCAGCACAGGAAATACTTTACAGAAATAATCAAATTCCATAAATGAGGCATTGGCTCCCTTTGACTTTGATGGATCAAAGCTGACACTCCCCCATCCCCGGTAAGGTTTAAATGCTGTTGGGACTTGAGGCAGAAACTGCTGATCAAGTGTGGGCTCATCTCAGCCCAGGAGTCTACTCTGAACTTTGTGACTCAAAAGGAGAATCCTTCATATTCCTTTTTAAACCCTACCCTTTACTACCCCTTTCTATCCCTCCTTCCCCAGTCAGAGTCCACATCAATAGTTTTGGGTTGATTCTGGCTGTAGATCAATTGATTTGGAATTTTTTGTTTTCTTGCACACAGAGGAGGAAGCTGAAGGTGATGAATCCCTTGGGACTGGAGAAAAGGAAAAATGGGAAAAGGAGCTGTGATGACAGGACAGGGTGCTCACTTAGCAGAGCAGTAGTAAGCAAGTTAATAATCCTGTCTCACTCTAAAAATTCCCTGTTGCAATGGAACAAGCAGGCACCCCCAGCAGCTGAGGTGGTCAAATGAAATTGTGACATAAACCATGCTAATTATCATATACCTTTACATATAGGCATAAAGGAAGACATCACATCCTGTATTCTGAGTGAGGGATATGCAACTGTCACATGGAGTCACAGAGGGAGCAGCAGGACTCCAGATTGGAAGAGCTGTATGCCTGGAAGGAATCTTGTAAGGTATTTATACACTTAGAGAAACTTTGATTCTAAACATTATTTAAACTTCCCTCTGTTACAAAATGCCAGTGATGGGGATCTACGGAAGGGAATATTGAAATAATGTAACCAAATGTCTATGATCCTCTTAATTGACCGTTGTTAACGCACAGCACTGAAGTCAGTTGAGGACACTGGAGTCTGAACTTATACTTCAATGCTATTTTTCTGTTTCTAAATCCTCTCCTATTTAGAAATCCTCTGGGAACAATTTTTACCTCCATTCAGCTCAATGGCCCCCTCACTAGTGAAGAACAGTGATTTGGTCTCATGCCTTTGGAAAAAATTAAAGGAACAGAATATGAACACAGTCAGTACTGCCAACAAAACCTTCTCATAAACACTCCTGAGAGACCAGTGCAGACTGTGCATTTCAGAGGATCCTGCTCAACAGCACCGCTCTAATTCCTGAAGGGTCCTGACAACTTCTACTCTCAGTCAGCAATGAAGTGGTGATGCCACAGTGATGGAGCAGCAGGGAAAGCAACCACAGCCTGACTCAAAACTTGAATTCAATTTTGATGCCCTGAGTTTCAAATAACCTTTGCATTACTGTTGGAAGGTTCTGGCTGAAATAAAGAGAAAGCACTCTGCAGTGGTTTTAGAAATGTCTGAACTCATAAAACTGCAGGGTCTTTCTGAACATCAATAGTTCACATGAACTAGACTTAAGGAGAAAAAGGAGGATGGATAGCAATGTCAGATTCAATTCATTTAAGACTTGTGCATTGTTTTGCTTTTCAAAGAGGCAGAGAACCAAGAAAACACAAAACAATCTGCCTGCTTTTCAGGTTCAACCTTGCTGTGATCCACTTCTGGATGCATACGTAACAATAGCTGCTGTTATTTCTACAGGGCCTAAAAATTTACACAACAATCATGCTTTACATGATAAGACATGCCTTGAAAAATCAAATTGTGTGCTAAACAGCTGTCATGAAACAAAGCTTTCCCTTGGTTCTTTAGATACTCATTTCCACAGCAAATCTTGACACTCTTAAGATTTTCTCCTCCGCTCCAGGACCAGAGTTCTGCAACTTGTTCTGTGTGTTGAATCCCTGCTCCTGACTCCTTTAAATCACCAATCAGTCAGAGGGGGCCCCTGTCCTACAAGAATTCTAAATACNAAGTTGTTAACATAGAAACCACTGGATAAATACCCAGGTAATTATTGTAGAACAAAATTATTGCATTATTCTATAAAGAACAAATGGGATATTGAAAATGGATATGCACTTCTAAAATGGAACACATGCATCTACAGGTCATTTACAAGATACTGTGATTGTATAAACATGACAACCTCTTTTTGTTCCGTGAAAATTCACACAACATCTGCTGTGTACATTTGTTACAAGTGAGTAACTTGCTGAAATATTCTCCATTTTCCTGCAGTGAATTAGGATGGGAGGGACTGTGTTGTTGTGTTGTAACCATCAACAAGAAAAAATTAAAAATAAAAAATCTTTACAGGTAATGTTCTTGAGATAAATTGCTGACAAACAGCCTGAAGCAGTACTAGAGCTGGAACTCGGATGCCTGAACTGCAGGCATCAACCACCCTTTGAAATGCCCTCACCAGCCTGGGATTTGCCCTCTGTTACCCAAGATAAAAGGACTGTAGGGAGCTCTCACCCTTCCAACCCTTCCAGAGAAGAAGCCACAGGCCAGGTGACACTGCAATGAAAACTACAGTAGCCATTAGCTCAAACCAGAAACATCCACTCCAAGAAATATAACTAAAACCAGTTTATAAAAACAAATACAGCTTGATGTTTTACTGTCTTGCTCTCCAAAATGGCATTTGTAAATGTCTACAAATTTCCCTCTCAGTGAAAATAAAAATTAAAAAAAAAAAAAAAAAATCTGTATTCCTCTTAATTTTGTTGAGTTCTTTTGACTGTTTTGCATAGTTCCATGAAGATAAACCTCTAGACTTGCATTTTACCATTATACTTTTAATGCTAAAAGCCTCTCCACTGATATTGAAAATAGGATTCTTGTAAACTGTATTACATAGAAAGATAATGGATATGGAAATTGTAGTAGCATTATGAATACTGAAATATAACAGTTTTATGAATGTAGTCTGTGAGATGACTATGTGACTATGATGAGGCACCAACACTTTTGGTTTAAATATGTTATGCTAAAACAGTTGGGATGCTCACCATATGCCTATAATTCTTAAAATGAATGCAATCTGCTCAGGAAGACATTGCCACCTCTTTCCAGAAAACAACTGACAAGCACAGATTTGAAAGACAACATTATTTTCTTCAGCTATACATTAAACTGATAACTCTTCTGTTAGATTGAAAGCAGAAGGATGGAGAAATCCACAAGTACACAAATCCTTGTGAAGGAAGGAGAGTTAGGTTTCATGGGCCTTTTTGTCCATTTTCAGAAAGATTTGACCTGGGAAAACACTGAAGAAAAGCTTGTAAAAGGTTAAGACATGAGACGAGAGGTGTCTTAATTCTAGTTTTATTAGATATCCAATTAAATACAGGTAGCCCTGCATTTCAATTTCTCCAGTTTCTTTATTCAGAAGAGGTCACTGACTAAGTGCTGGTGTCTGTACAAACTGATTAAAGTTTCCTTGGTTTTTCCTTGCTTTCTCAAGTTACATTTTCTCCAAAATAATTTGTCTTCCTAACACATGGTTTTGTCTTTGAAAGAGTTTTGAAGTCAATGCAATCCTTCAGGAAGGAGCAGTCCTGAACCAAAATAAGACTTTGTGAATATGTTTTGCACAGTACATAAGGACTTACTACAGTACAGCACAGCTGGACAGGGAAAGGTAAACTGTGATTTTACTGTGAGAAATGGGTGCTTTATAGGCATCTGAAATTGGGAGGACTCTAACAAGGTGTGCAGCCATTAGGGAGAGAAAGGTTATGGATCAAAGGCACAAAACTTACTATTGCTTCAGAAATTACCACCTGTCACCTGGAGCTCTGCAACTGATGGGGTACAAGAACTCAACCTGTTCCAAATGTAAACTTGTTTAATTCAACACTTGGAGCAAGCAGAAACAAAAGCACAACCACTGCAATGGGCATTCAGTACTCTGCAAAATTGTGGAAATTCTCATTTGCCAAGTCTTGCTGAAGCAGCATTTATCCCAGGAACAATGAGAGATGATACCACTCTTGAGTACAAGTAGATTTTCATATAAAGAATGGCTGTCAGCTTTGAGTTAATGACACTTTTTGCTGAGATCACCATTGTCTAGAAACAATGTACAATAATATTAAACTAGATAAATTGGTTTTTCAAAAATAATCAAGCATACTTCCTTTACACTTAGCCTTCATATGATGAAGGTCTTTTCACTCGAAAGCCTGGTATGCTTCACAAAGGGGTTGTTTGGTGTTTGTTTTTTTTTTTTTCCCTACATTTTTAATGCTGAATATGGCAGCCTATACCATCTTTATTATTGAATGAGTAAATAAGCAACTCACTATTGCTTACAATGCAAAACTGGAAACCATTAAAAGAAATCAACAAGTAATGGAGGGTGGGAGTGAGTCCTTTTTTGACACAATGTGCAAACACTGCCAGTCATTGTCATTCACTCAGCTCTGGATGTTGAACAACAGGCACAGATTCCATAAGAGAATTCCATGACTCAAGTTCATGGCACAAAAATCTCTCCAAGGCTATGGTGCAGGCAAATGTTCTCTCTCTAGCTCAGGAAGATCCTGAACTGCAGCAGCACCTCAGCAAACTGAGCTTGTGCACAGATGTGAACCTGTTTTCCCCTGCTGTTTCCAAAGCATCCCCTACATTTGGCTAGAGATTTTACCCTAACAGCTGTATGTAGGATCCTGCACATCTGGGAGGGGAGGGGAACGTTCAGCAGCCTTTTGGGCTAGCAATATATAATACCTGAATGCATTTATTTTTACTTAGAAGCTGTGACATTTTCTCTCCTGAAGAGAAGACTTTTAAATGTGAGACTCTCTTCAACAGTTATATTCAAATTCAGAGGGACTGATAGCACTTGATTTTTTTTGTGGTTTTAATTGTTTTGGTTAGTCTTTAGACATGCAGTCCAGAAAACAGACAGCAATAGGTACCATAGATCCATAAATATTATTCAAGATCAAATGATCTGAATCTAATTGAGAAAAGATAGACACTGAAATAAAATATAGTATAGACATCTAATTGATCATCATGAAAAACTAGGACAGGGTTTAGGCTTCAAATGAATGAACTAATGTCAGAGAATTAAAGCTGTTGGGCTCACCCAAGATATATCATGACCCTTTTATTAGGAGAGAAAAAAAATGCAAGTTTGGCTTTGTTTCAACCTCCTCACACCCTACAGTAAAAAACCCAAATTCGAATTATGTAAGAGACGCCTTCTGCTTTGAATACTAAATCACAGTCAAAGAAGTGTTGACAAACAGTAAAATATTGCAAAACAAATACAAATTGCCATAAAGAACTGAAAAAAAAAATTCTTTATCTAGTACAATCACGATAAATTACCATTTAGCAAATAAACAGCAGTTTCATTCATGGGTTTGTAAGATATTTTTTGACAGCTTAATATCATTTAATTCTGTTTACCATTTTATTTCCACTACAATTCCTAAAACAAACTGAGATCCCTGAAATGTTTACTGTCTTTAAAATAATCATTTCTGCCTCTTACACCAAAGCTTTCTAACATGGAAGGACCAGCCTATGAACTTTCATGAACCAGTAAAGATCTTAGCTGTAGGAATACAAAATAAAATATATTTAAAGACATTCCTAAATGGTTTTAGAGGATTTTTTTTTTTTGTCATCAAGAAACTTGAGGAAAAAGTTCCAAAATGTCATTCCATTAGGCAAATGGAAATCTATACCCATATATTTGTACTCTATACAGTCTTACCAAACGTTAGAAGAGCATAGTACAGTATTGCCTTTTCACGTAAACACACAACTGGTAAAATAAAACAAACAAAAACCACAAAAGCATAAAAAAACAAACAACCCAAAAACCCAAACAAACAGGAAAAAAACCAAAACACCACGGGTGGCAAAAATAAAAACCCCAAAGAAACCCCATGTATCCTCAAAACTGATTCCTGCATTCTTCACTTCTAAATTAAACAGAAATACATCCAATATGAGATTTTTGAACGATGTCTGAGTTTTGGGGTTTTTTTTTCCACAGGCATAAATTTAATTGAGGAATTCCATTTAGAAGTGAGAAAAAAAAAAAAACCAAAAAAACCAAAAACAACCAGTCAGAAATTAAAGCTCATAACCCAAAGCAGTGGCACAACTTTCAGGCTGAGATTTTCAAGTCCAGACTGAAGAAACCCCTGAGCAGCCTGGTCTGACCCCATAACCAACTCTGCCTGAGCAGGAGATTTAACTGGAAACTTCCTGAGATCTCCCCCATCCAATTGATATTATTGTACAACCCTACACAGTCCTCTCACTAGCTGGATAAAACCTCAAATAATGTATTGGTATCAGCTTCTGAATAACTCCATGTTACTAAAAATGTACTTCACTTTCAAAATACAAACCAAAGAGTCAGCTTTGGTTATATATATGTATATGTATATAAAATAGGCATTCCCAAAATAGTCTCATGCCTAAAAGGAGTTCTACTTCATGCAGACCCAAGGATTACAATCATTTACAAGTCTTCATCCTATACCCAATTCTGCAGTCTCTTTTCATCAAATGGTTCATATCGTTCTGAAAACTTATTGCTTCTCAACATGGCAAGTCAAATACATGACATAACCAAATTAAATATGACTATACCTTGAATTACCTGATGTTTGCTAATGCCAAGCTTGCTCTAAATGGTAACTTTTAGCAAACTAAGAAGTATTTGATTTTGAAGCAAATTTCTCCAACAGAAATCATCATCCACAACTGGTTGGAGTTACTCATATCTGCCATTCAAAGAGATGACAGGAATAAAACCCAGAGCTCAGGTTTATTCTTTGATCACAATGTTGCTGACTGGCAGTTTTATACAATCAATTTAAACAGAAGTTATTTACATCAAAAAGCAGCTGTGCTTGGGCAATGACAGGTTCAAAAAGATGCAGAGAAAAATAAAAGATTCCCACCGAGGAACTCTTTCTAATTGGCATTCTGCTAATCCTGTGCACAAAGGAAATTGTTTAAAGTACTTAACAGAAAAATAAAGTTCATCATTGTTCCAGGAGGATCCTGGGGAGATTTTGCAGGAAAAAAAAAAAAAAGAAGACACTGGTTCAATAAAGAAGACAGTTTCCTCTTAAAGAGAACACACCCTACCCTAAACAGCAACAATTTGGCAATTTTGCACGTTCACATATACATTGTATTTTTCTCACTGAGACATCATCTTCCTCTCCCATTTATCTCTGAAAACTTTTGAAAAAAAAAACCAATATTAATATCTGAGAATTACCAGTTCTTTTCCTCCTTCCTCCCCGAATCCTTAAACAAGCACTAGAGTCAGCTCCCATGAGAACACGAGTTAAAAACAAATCCTGATGAAACTAACGAGAAACTTCCTTAGACTCGAGCCCCACAGATGCCCCCCTATTTACCAGTATCTCTTGGCATTTTAGCTCGGAAATCATTTGCATTAATGGCAGCTTCTTGGGGCAGAAGAGCTCTGCCATCTCCTCCACAGCAGGTCAGTGAGCTGAGCAAACACACCAGGGAACTGAGCACAAGCTCTCCCAGGGTGGATGGTGGAGGCTTCCACAGAGGCCTCCTTAAAAGAGCTGAGGAGGAGCAGGCTCTCTTATTCCTAACATCTCATGCAAAGCAGAGATGTAGAAAGTACACTAAAAGCACCATATATCTATCTTCATGAAAAAGACAATATGGTCTCTAGCATGGCTTCAGAGCTAGTTGAAAAAGAAAAGCCAGAAGTGTTCACAAAGCAAACAGAAGTGAATAAGAAAGAATAAATTCATCCTACAATGTACTGCCCAAGTGATTTCCAGATGAAGCCATGAGATCATTTCCAACAAAGCCACATTATCTACATCTTGGTTTCTTTATGGAGAAAGAGTAGGCTAGTAGTCAAATAAAAATATAAGTACCATCTAAGAGTATTAACTTTTCTCATATGATGTAGAAATGTGTCTTGGAACCATTATTTATAACCCTGATTATATTAAAAATAGCTAAATAAATGTACATCTGAGAAGCTTAAGCATCAACCCCCTCCTCCTTGCTGAATTAAAATTTGCTTATATTTGGTTTAGGGGTTTTTTTTAAGATGTTCTCAAGTCATAAACAAATAGTGTGCTGAAATATTAATTGATGTTAAATTATTTTAGCCCAGACTTCTCTGCTGTTCACTGTTAGTTGCACTGAGCATCAACAACAATCAACCTATTACTGGTGGTAACTGACATTAAAATTTCATTTAATTCAGTGTTTTCCCCATTTGTATCAATTTCAGGCATAACTAATGCAGCATTAGCACTGACCTTAAAGAATTCCATTCCTCTTATCATGAAATTTGAAGTTACCTAGTCTAATTGTTATCTACAAATCCCCCAGCTACCAGATAAAGTCTATTAAATTAGATTAGAGCAGAGGTAATTTATTCAAAAAAAGTTGATATAATTAAAGACCTTAAATCCATGTTACAACAATGGAATATAAAGTATTCAAAGAGTTCTACATGAAAACCAAGTTACTGACTTTCTTCCATAAACCCTTCAGTCATACGACTGAGCAAAGTTTACCAGTCCTTCTCTGGGCTTCACCAGTAGTACCTGACATGGTTTCCTATGCTGCAGCAAGGAAACAAATAAAGATTTCCTTTTGTGGAATAGGGAGGTGAAATACACAGATTATAGAAATGTTTTTTGAAGTAATTACTCTTATTAATCCAGTTCATTGGCAGAGATAGAACCAAAAGCTTCCATGTTCCAATAGGGAAAAAATAGAGACCAGAGACTAATGCTCTTTTTCCTTTGCCTCTGCTCTGAGTGGTAAAATACCTGGGAACTTTGGCAGCTAAATATATTGTGGCATATGGGTGCAGATCTTTTATCTTCAGCTTAATGAAAAATATTTGTGAGAAAATATAATATTACTATGCTATTTTTTCTTCCAGATGGGTATTTTATATTAGTTATTAGATATATTAGCTATTATTAGTTACATGAGCTATGCAGCAAATTCACTGCATTTATTTATCCTCAGTCACTTCAACCGTTTTCTAAACCTGCAAGTTCCAATAACTCATTTTCCACTCCAAGCTCAATAAATTATCACAATGGTCTTTTAATTCTTAGCCATTAGGAATCCTCAGCCCTCTGTACATCAAACAAAGAACAAAACATCCTACATCAATACTGGCCTTTTCATGCAAGCTGAAGGAAGTGGCTAAGATGATCAAAGGTCTTCTATCACTTGGAAAGGAATTACTTCTGCTGTAGGGACTGGATCCATGTCAGTACCTGTCCTCAAGTGGGGGTAACTCCACAAAGAACAACTCTGAGATTTCCCCCTCATCTTCTGTCTAGAAGAAGATTCAGTGTGAAAAGCCACACTGCAGAGCAGCAGAGAACTTTCTTAACCTTAGTCTTTCATTCTTGGCTTATTAGACAGCATGAAATAACACTGGAAAGATTAAAAGGAATACAGATGATGGCTTGGCAAAAAAAAAAAAAAAAAAAATCTTAGAAATCAAAAGAACCAAAATAAAAATCAAACTGGAATTTTCCATAGGAAAGCTGACTGAGCCAAGCTGTTCATTGTAAAAGCATCTATTTGTAACATTTGGTTGCCTTGTATATAAAATTTAGACAAATTCATATTAGTGACACAGTCAGTAAAATAGGCTTTCCCTTGATATTTTGTTCCTTCTGCATCAAAGACAAATTAAAGGAGAAGTTTCCATCTGCAAACACTTGAAGAATTTCTTGGCAAGTTAGTCTATCAGTTGAAGTGAGGTTGGTATCACTCCTTCCCTTAACAGCATGGTTATCTGGCACTAATCTTCCAGGTAAATTTCAAACCTCAGAATACAAGGTTTTTTGTCTTTCTGATTGCCTTGGTAGTGATGGATTACTATTACTTAAATGCAGTCTTTTTTTTTTTTTTTTTTTTAACATGTATTTTATCAGCCTTTACATGCTTTATCAACATATTTAAGACAAATCAGCATCATTCTCTTCGTGGCTATGAGTCTGGAATACAGTGACAGGTTTAGTGAGCCGTCCTCCCCAAAGAGAAAAAAAACCCCAGACAATATCCAGGTGATGGTGTAACTCAAATATTTTAAGTAACTCCATGAAGAAGCTTCCATTTCACCACTGGCTGCAGCAGGAGTGCAGGAAGTGGTATTCTTGGTGGAATTGAGCGTCTGCAAATATACTTTTGCTCCTTGCCTAAGCTACCCTCACAAATAATGGAAAACTTGGAAGAAGGTGTAGAATCAAGGATGTTTAACAGCAAAAGGAGGAAAGTAGAACAGTTGACTCCTCCCCCAACACAAGATTTATATTGTCTAAGCAAAGATCAGACTATGATTTATGGATGCCAAGCTGAAAAGTTGGCATTGCTTCTGCAGCTGGCATGGGATGTACTGGAAGATCACTCAGCCTGGTTTCTACCTTGTGAAAGCCACCAGAGCACAGGCAATTCAAACATTAACTCTTAGAAAATGAACTGAAGTGGGACTCTTGCATTTCGAAGAGCAAATGAATATTAACTATCTGAAATGACATATCATATATGCAAACTTACTTAGGTGTGCATTCCATACCTCTCTTCTGTTTGTTATACTTGGCCTGGTGACATTGAGCTGCTACAACAAAAAGATGTAATATTTAGTCCTCAAACTTTGTTCTTCACACAAATTCAGAAATACTGTAAATGTAAATATAATAATGTAAACTGTCAAGAAACACTACTATTAATTTTCATTTTCAAGTAGCTGCTGCTTCATGTATCACCAAATACTCCACCTCATGCATGTCTTTCATTCCTTTTCACCTTGACTATCAAAGCAGCTACAGCTAGCTAGAGACAAAAATTTTATAGGCAACTATACATTATTTATGTGGCTAAATAATTTATCTGTAGCCTGTTTAAAATAATTGGGAAAAAGAACACAAGACATATTCTGAATTATTAGAATCACTAAACTATAAGTACTTGTAAATCATCAATGTCTTAAGCAGATGCATCCAGAAAAAGAAAGGTAACTATCACCAGAAAAAGGTACTTTGTACAAAAGGAGTCTCATAGCCAGGCACTTTATTCTCTGAGCTGATAGGAAAGGCCCACATACTTCATACCAGCTTAATGTTTAGCTTTTGGTATGGAGCTCAGCTCAGAACATTTCCTGTGGATACCTTTTATCACCTATATATCACCTTTTATCTTTTTCATTTACTATGGAACCAATAAAATCTCCTACTCTTCCCAACACACAAATAAGGATCACAGCAAAGTTAGCAGCCTGTACCTTCCTTGGACAGTAGTCCTGAAAGACTACCTCTTGAATTTTCCTCTCCAAATGAGCATTTTTGAAACAACTACAAGGATTTTTTTAAAAGTCTACATTAATATGTATACAAATAACACAACTATTTTTGTTATTCAAGGTATTTTGTTTTATTTTATTACAAGTTTTCCCTTGAAAATGAGATCCTACAAAATGTTGACAGCCAATTTACTTTACTTTGAAATACAGGTTCAGAAGTAAAATATAAGGTTCAGAAAAGGTCAACTTTTTCTGTAAGTAGAATTGTATAATGAGACTTGGGCAGAACAGCAGTGCTTATCATCTATTTCCCAAAAATGCTCAGGTAAATACTGGATAAGCTGAATGCTGAAACATCCTGTATGGAGCTGGAAACAAGGGAGATGCAAGGAACCCAAACAAAAGGAGCTCTGAATATGAAGGTCCATAAGGCACATAATTTTACAAGACATTTTGTCTATTTTCCAAAGTAGAGTCCATCGCAACAAGTTGCTAAAATTGTTTTATTCTAAATTATGGATGGGAGACGGACTTCAAGATTCTAAACTCAAAACTAGCAGAAAAACAGGTATAAAATCCTAACCTGTATGTCTTTTTCACAAATTCTGAAAACATGAGCTTAATCAAAAAGAAAAGCAAATGAAGTGCTGATGGCTATTTTTTTTCCCAAGTATATCCATTTGGAGCTGCCCAGTTGTACAGTAACATGGTTTTAATTAATCTCCATCAACAACATCAGTTTACCTGTGCTTCTGTCTCTGTGAAATGAATATAAATATTACAATATCACCTACGCATTTAAATCACAGAGCTCATCAACTTCTGCTCACAAGGTGAAAGATAAAAGCTACAGAAGGTCCTTCCCAGCCTCTGTCACTAATGATAAACAGCATTAACTGCTTCTGCAGACACTAATGCTGCTATCTTGGGAACACAGGCAGCCACCATGAGAACTTTACAGCTTCACTAATCATACTCTTGTTTGTCACAGAACACCAAATAAAACCTCAATGAGAAAAGGCAATAAATATTAACAGCTATGAACAAAGGAAGGTCACATTAATATGTAGATCTTTAAATACAAGATGCTTTCTTCATTAACTAAATAACTTGTTCATTATTATAGAGTGTCAAGGGGGCGTAAGGGAGAAAACACATGAAAAAAATTCCCTGCTTGAGAGGTTTAATATATCATGTACTCAACATTTAATATTTACAAAATAGGGATTTTTGCTCGCTCTGTTTTTAGTTCAAGGTTGAGAGATGTATATTTCACCTACTTTATAGCCAATGTATGTCATTCAGCTTTTTGGCTTTACCCAGAAATTGATGGGTAAAATTTGGTTTCGGTCTGCATTTACCCCCGTTATCTTTTCCGGTTTTTTCTCTATTTTTCTCCCCTATTTTTTTTTTTTTTTTTCTTGTTTCTTTTTCTTCTAGACTGAAGGCATATCAGGATACCCTCCTGTTTCTTTTCGATCCCAGAACCACATCAATGGCTTC
>VZTR01008861.1:96906-142745 GCA_013400775.1 Chaetops frenatus
AAGAACTAGATCAAATTATCCCTACCATAAACTGTCAAATATTCCTTTAAAACCACAGTATTGGATGGACTTGACCTGCCACCAGTGTTTCAGTGTCTATGTGGACATCTGCTTAGGTCTTGTAATTGATCTAGAACGTTTTTATTACACTAATGCTTGGCAAAGGATTAGCAAGAACAAAAAGAACCGAAAGTATCAAAACTCCACTCTCTTGTATAATACTATATCTAATCTAAATATAGTTTCTACACCCAAGTAAACTGCATTTTTTGCCTTTATCTGCCTTAAGCCCCTGCCTATACTTGGACAAGCTGTTCTCACCCTCCCTTCACTGAACAGCCCTCTCGGCACCAGAGCCTGAGCTCCAACTCCTTCCAACACCCTGCCCTCAGGTGAGAAAGGAGAAAAATCATGTCAGACTGATGTGTCCTGACTCTCCAGCACTGTTACTGCAGCAAAGGTGCCCAGGCTGACTCCAAAAGAGGCTGGGAAGTTTGCTAGAGAGGCCACGTCTGTGAAGCCTTTTGGGAGTGCAGGGAGACAGCCTGAGTGAAAGAATCAGCTCTGAAACAGCAATTGGAGAGCCTCCCATCTCAGCCCTCCTCACACAGGAGCCTTCCCCACCCTCCTGCTGTAGCAACAGCCTGGGCCCAAACACCTCTTGCAAAACAATCATGGCATCACTCAATAGCACCACATTTATGTGATCCTTCTTGTACACAAGCACTGAAGATAAAATGAGATGATCAGAAGCTAGTGGCCTGTGAAGGGCACAGTAGTCCTGTCACAGCTCAACAGCAGATTTATAACTCAAGTGCAGGTGAGAAACCTGAACACTAACAGTATTCAAGACGTGTGGTTAAAACCAAAACTTGTATTTTAATAATGGCTTTAATATCATATCAGAAAGTCAAAATTAAGATGCAAATACATTTAAGCGATACATTCAAATTAATCTTCAGTTGGATGATTCTTTCATATGTATTAATTCACCCAGAATAAATTAAATTAAAACCATTTTTACATACTGTACTGCAAATAATTACATTTTTGAATTATTTGTTACTGATTTATAATTGGAAATTAGGGAACACAAGCCAGACTTTATAGTAGTATAAATTGGTCACATGTTTAAAACTAATCATTAAAAGTTAAGTATAACCAGTCCCATTAACACTGCAGATTTCTAGTAGCATGGCAAAAAGCTGGGATGTACACCTGAGAATGGAAACAATGCCTTTTTTTTGAATGAGAATTTAAATATTTATGCTTTCCCAGAATTTTCAGGTACCCTGCAGAAAGGTGTCACTCAAGGATATGCTGTGCTGGAGTTGGTATCTGTCCATCTATTGGCTCCAAGAGCCTTTTCTGATCTCTCACTCAACTGTTGCCTTTTTAGCTTACATAAACTTTTCAACAAAACCCTGTGGCAAGGAGTTCCTCAGCCCAGTGGTGTGTTGCTTTAAACATAAATTTCTGCTGTAGAGATGCAATTCAGCTTCACTTTTATTGCCCATGGTGAGGAGAGAACCCCTGGCAAAGATGGAGATTGCTGAAGAGGAGCCTAAGTTAGACAAGTCCATTACCTTATGGCCATTTCCCCTTTCATTTCACTGGTTATAGAGCCAAACAGGCTCATGCTTTCTGTGATACATCTATACTTTCTAAACATATCATTCCTAGACTGCCTGCATGCTTCATAAGCATATCACACACAGCTTTTTTTTTACCCCCTTGAAGTGAGGGATTTTAACGGTGAAAGGTTCAGAAAAAGGGAGTAAAAAGTCAGCCATTCGCAGGGACATCAAATCCTTTCCTGAGTTCATTTAAAGCCAAATTCAAAGGGAACAGCAGGATCCCAAAATGGTATTTCAGACAAGACACTTTCAAACAAGACTGTTGTTTGACTTTCAAGCAAAAGACTTTTAGAACTCATTCATCAAAAGATAAACAAACATAAGAGACCTTATCACACAGGTGCAGCAGATGTAACAGAAAAGAGGGGAAAAAAAAAAATCACACCTCCGACAAAATGGGAGATAAAAGTAGATAACAAGAAGCAAACAGGGAACCAGATTAAAGTCACTATCTTGAGACCTTGTTACAACTCAGATCCATTCAGCAGAGATCTACTTCACAGCAAAATCTTCTCTGGCTTTCAGGAGAAATCACAAAGAAGCTGCCATACCAAAACAGATGTTCAGGTAATAACTGAATGCTCTACCCCATTATTCTGTTAGAACAGAAGACTTTCAGTGAAACAATAGCAAAGCAATTAACTTTCACTCATCTGATCATGAATGTGAAGTAAAATAGGTCTCACCCTTGTAGGAAAACGGAGAAGAGGAAATTATTGTGAATGTGAAAGCTTCCTAAAATCAAAACTCCACCTGTTCAGAGCATGTTCAGATACTTTTGGTCATAAATTATAGGCTTAGAAAGCACTTATTTCTCAAGGAAGGAAACTTAAAAAGTCATAATAATGGGTGACACTAAAGGGGGCTATGGGATAAAAGCCTCCAGAGTCAGACCACCAGCAGTGGCTTCCTTAGGGGAAATTCCTTGGGCCATTCCTTAATAAAGAGAGACTGGTTCTTCTAGGGACTGACCTAGAGAAATTCAGCACTGTTCCAATTATTCACATGGAAGAAGAAAATGTACAAGTTACCAACACTCAAAAAAAATCAAGAAAAGTTTGGGAAACAAGCCCAGAAACATTAGGCTTTCATAAGGAGAAAATTTTTTCAAGAATGGAGTGCAACAAATTTCTTGTCAATCTCTTGCATTAAAAGCCAGAGCTGATATATAGAAATCCAAACAGATTATTCCAATACAGAAAAATATTTGAAAAAGATGTAGATATCAAATGCAGCTCAGTGAGGCCAACTATTCAATCTGTGTTACATTTTGACCTAAAATTCTGAATTTGAACGTGGCAAAAATGGTCACAGTACAAATTCTTATCAATTTGGTCATCAACTATCAGCGATTTCAGGTGAGTTCCAGCAAGAAGCTCTGTTAAGTATCATGAATAATATTATGGCTCCATGTGAAAGACTTGCCTGAGGTTTTGAAGAGTGATGGATTCTGCTACCTGACTAACACAGATCCACTGGCAAGTATGATAGATATGGGAACTTATTTCACCCCCCTTCCAAGGGACATATCCTTCCTAATCAAGTTAGGATGCAATCAATCATTTATATCCACTTCAAAGCTCTGTTTGGGATATAGTCTGTGGAAATGATCAGCATGACAAGTAACAGTTAATTCTGCAATTGAAAAAATCGTTATATTGGCCTTGCAGAGAAACGCATCATGATTTACCACTGATTGGGAAAACCCTCTCAGGAAAAAACAAAACAAAACCAAGAAAGGAAAACCAAAACCAAATCAAACCAANAAATCATCCAACTTGATAAGATATTTCATAGCATAGGTAAGTAAGTTTTGGGTGCTTTTTCTTCTTCTGATTCCCTCCCAGGGAGACCACATGTACTCTTCCTCAAGACATGCTTACCCAATTCTTATTGTTTCAGGATTCCCTGCTGAAAATTACTGCAAAAAACATGTAATTGATCACTTATTTGAGACCAGGCACTACAAGTGCCTCTAAATTATTTCACACCCTAGTGTTTAAACTGCCAATGACCTGGTTCTGGGGCTACAAGGATTCAGCAGGAACATAATACAGCTACATGGTGGAAGAAGCTGCCACAGCAAGAGGAACAACAAATAGAGACACAGTCAGAGGCATTTCCTCTGTGGTCAGAAGTTCCACTAGGACTATGCCAGAAGCAGTGAAAATTTCCTGTGGGAACAAAGTAAGAACATTCAACAGCTGCCAATAAGGTACCTCTGGAATCTGCAGGCAACAGACAACAGCAGAGTCATGGAAAAAAGTGTGTTAAAAATTTTAGCTGGCAGTGTTTTACCTAACCAGATCTAGTTCCAGTGAAGTAAATCTGCTTACCCTTGTGCTTTAAGTTAAACATCTGCATAAACTTGTGGCTGTTAAAGATCAGAAACTCAATCTATGAATTCTGTTAGAATCGGCCATAACGCACCTGTATTTTCAATTAAATTTGCTTCAGAGGAATCTGTCACCCCAGGATAACTTATCCCTGAGTAAACCCTGGGTAACTCAGGAATTCACTAGTCCAGAGGAAAAAAACTGTGCTTGCATGTATGGCAGCGTAATACAAAACAATCCTGTTCTGTTCTAGAACAAAGTCACCCCCCTGTCAAGGCTGCTGAAATGGAGCAATTTCTTTTCCAGAAAACCCTCTGAAAATTATTTTATAAAATTGGTAAGGAAGTATATTAAGAAGTGACTTTTGATAAAAAAATTCACTTAATGGAGCAGTGTAGATACTGAAGCAACAGAAGATGTAGCTCTCATCTAGCTAAAACCACTCCTCTCTTCAGCTTTTAGTACTTTCATTTCTGTAATATAAAACCCAGTATTCTCATATGGTAAAGCTGCTGATTGATTAGAAGGATAATAGAATATGGGCCCCTTTCTAAAAACAAGATGCAACTATTCTACCTTCTCTCAAGTAGAACCCATGTAGATATTAACAAGCAACTCTAGTGCATTTTATTTTCCTGTATTTAAAATACATGTGTTCCATATCTCATAGCTGCACTTCATTTTTCCTTCCTTCATCTTTACAACAACAGACACAGGAACATTTCTTCCAAGTGAAAAGATCACTTCAAAGTCCCAGATATTTCCCCCCTCCAGTACTATCATAGGTGATAAATTACCACAAATTGCAAGCCTAACAAAACAACACTTTAAACTGTATTGTCATATTTATTATAAAGCTCCTGGTTCATTGCATTTTGGCATTTTATACAACTGGTTCTGACAGTGATTAACATGGTTTGGGCTTCTGCTGTTTCACCCAAGAGAAATAAAACACCAAAATCTCTGCAGGTGTGTAATGGGCCAGGGATTCACAATCTGTTCTGCAAAGTCAGACTTCAAAGACTTCAAAAACAAAAATACTAAAGTTGGCATTGCCTCTGTAATCATTTGAAGCTTTTTTGCATATTTCAAGGAATTCTAATTTCAATGTTTTAATCAGCACTGTTATTCAACAGTTTTCTGCAACAATTTAACCAATTGCATGACAAATTCTCCATTAGCTTTGAGTTTCACAAACCAAGTAACATAGTAAGGAGTAGATCTGAGACTAAATTACAGAGCAACCCAAATTATTAAGTACTTACTTGAGCTCAAAAAGGGGCTTTCACTTATTTGAAGTACAATTTATCTGATGCATATGCGTGGTTAGAATTATACATTAATTACAAAACAGCAATCACACAGTTGCACCTGCAGTATGGGAGCCTCAGGACAACATCCTAATTGTTTCTGTGATTGCTTGTCTAAAAGTAGCACAGAATATACTGCAGAAGAGGTAAAGTTCAGGTTACATTTCAAGTACTTTACAAAATAAAAAAAGAACCAGAGAGAAACCCCAAAATAATGCTTACTTCTACAAGTGTTAATAGCAAATCTTGCATGTTATAGAAATTTCAAAAACATATTTCATGATTAAATATCTCCAGTAAGAAGCGAGGATGACAATCACTCAATATGTTTCTTAGTGGTTTTTTTTTTTTTCTTTGAAAGTGTATTCCCTTATACACAATATACTGTATTTTATAAGCACTGAGAATGTTTTGCTCCCTACCCAAGGGGTATTTTTCTTGACCACTGTCATTTAGTTTGGAATTCCAACTTCAAAAGCATAGTTTCTTAATTATGGGACTAAATATTTTGATCTTAAAAGAAGACTCGAGTAGCACTATTAACATTTCCATTTTCCATTAGAAATTATAAACAGAGTTCCAATGTTCACTTATAAACCTGATATTCACAGCTTCCAAATACTCACCAGAAGAAAATGAATAATTGCAACACAACGTAAACCCACGGGAAACACTTGCACCACTTTGCTGAAGGCTCCGTCAAAACCGTTGTTCTAAAGCAAAAATAAAATCATCCTCCTGATCCTAATAAAGTAACATTATGACAAGGATAAAAGCACAATCACAGAGATGAGCAAAGGCCTGGGAAGCCTGGCATGTGAGAGGGTGAGAGAAGTGGGTTTGATTAGCCTGGAGAGAAGAAGGCTTAGAGGAGGTCTTGGCACCGTGTTCAAGGAGTGCCTCAAAGGAAGATGGAGAATCCCTTTTTACAGGGAGTCCCACGGAGAAGATGAAGGGTAACGGGTGTGAGTTACCTCTGGGGAGATTCCAGCTGGACACCAGAGGCCAATTATTCAAAAAGAAAACAATCAGCTACTGCAATCATGACCCCAGGGAAGTGCTGGATTCCCCAGTGCTGAACACTTAAAATCCAGCTGGACAAGGAGCTGGGCCAACTTGTCTAGACCGTGCTTTTGCCAAGAAACATTGGAGCAGATGATGCCCCAAGTCCCTTCCAAAATGGTATTCTATGATTCTGAGACTATCAGAAGGAACAAGCCAAACAAATCTATCAGGAGAGGAAGGTTAGAAGGGCTGTACAATCTTTAGCATTGCTCTTACCAGATGAGGATTAACTAAGCAAAGGGTCTATTGGAAGTCTTTTTAATTGCATAGCTGTTGATGATTTAATAATTAGGTTTGAGTGAGTCATGAAGAGGAGCATCACCCTGTGCACTGTCCTGGCTCCTGACTTGGCTGAGCAATGCATTGCTGCCTTCTAAACTTCTCTCTTTATTTCTATCAGCTCCAGCACCAGACCTCTGAACAAAAAAAAAAAAAAANTTTATAAGAATTCCATATTTTTTTAATTTTTCTTTTAAATTCTACAACTTTGGAGCTCTAAATGAATTCTGATATTGTCAGTCTGAGGGAATTTAAGAGATAGCCAAGTAACAAAAGCAATTTTATTTGCTACTCTTGGAAACCCACAAACTTCACATAAAATTGCTGTAATTACACTTCATACAGGGACCTAATTAATGTTAAGCAAATAATGCTGTTAAAATCCAGCATTAAACACAGCTGAAACAAAAGTAATTCATCTATAGAGAGAAACTAAAACATATAAAAAAGCACAGTAAAATTAAAGCATAATAGGAGAGAAGGTAAAAGTCATGCTCTACAGAAGAAATGGCATTTGAAAAAGAAAATTTCCCTAATAAGGGTGGGTTTCTCAAGTCTCCCACAAATAAAGTAATTGGATAGATGCCTCTCAAGAGGAATTTCTTAGGAACTCAATATAGAAACTTCAAAGTCCATTCTTCCAAAGAAACCTCACCCACCCATTAGATAACAGCTGGAAAGGTAATATGCACACCAATTGTCAAAAGTAGATTTTCAATATATCAACATGTACTGACTTTGTTCTGACCATAGATAGATCATAGCCCTCCTAGGACTGCTCTGGTAGTCTTTATTTGTCACTATTTTTGATGCTGATGAAACACAACTTCAATATATGGTCACAACTGTATGGTGTGGCCTCCATTGTGACTGCATTTGAAAGCCCAGAGGCACAGCAGAAAAAATCAGAATGTGAAAAGTTGCTGTGTGCCACCAAAGGAGAGCAAAGTAATGATTTACTATAACAAAACCCAGAGCAGAAGCCCTGGTGATGTCCACCTTCAGTATGCCCCGTTTCTACACATAGTCTGCTTGGAGAAGGAATAATGAAATAGGCAAAGTGCTTCAAAAGTGAGTTACTTAAATCTGGACAGGAGAAATTAACAACCAGGACTTATTAGAATATTCAAGTGTCGCAGATTCAAACATCAGAGAATTCAAAACATAAAATGCTAATCTTCCCCCCCTGTTAAATAATAAATATTATTAGCAAAATTATCAGCTAAGCATGCGTGGCAAAATATTAACTTTCTTCCCTAATAGACACAAAAATGTAAGACATCAATAAGGTACAAATAAAAGGCCATTCACAGCAGATTTGGGTTTGGTTTTCTTCTTTTTTTTAAATCAACAGGCATCAAACCAAAGAACATAAAGTTAGGCTTCCTTCCACTACACATATTCTACAATTGCAACGTTAAAATTTGTCTGAGTTTGCCAGAGTTGCAATCTCCTGATTCCAGGTCTGTAACGCTATCAGTTTCCCTCTAAATTATAACAAACACAGCATACAGTAAGGATGTTAATTTTTCACATTAATTCAAACGTTGGAATAAAGTATTACCGTGTCTCCTTGATATGAATGTTCCGTGATATTCTTCCTATGATTATTAATTCCTTTGGCATACACCCAGAACTATTTATACTGTATATAAATGAATAAATTATGCACCTCGCAGTTAGTTGCAGTCGCTCATTCCAATTTCTGTTAATTAATAATGCGACTGTCATGTTAAACCAGAGGATTTGTGCTAAAAATATGTTAAACTACTATCTGTCAAACTTTAAAAAAGCTAATCAATACTGTTAGCCTGAAGACACTTTTGGCTTTACCTGGCATCACCCCTCCCAAATAGCTATTTTGTTTTATCTCGAAGACTTGCTCTGCAATGCTTTGTTTTCAGAGAAAATTAGAAGCTGGAGAGAATAAAGAATTACTGTAGAAAGCTGATTGTTTGGTATACATTAAATAATATATGTATGACATTGAGTAATGCAGAATTAATACTGCAGATCCAAATGACTGCAAACTATCCAAAGGCTATAAAGACTCTTGGCTGATAATAACTCATGTCCCTGAAAGTTCCATTTTGACAGATATCTATGGGATTTTCCATATATGCCATTTCATTCTCAGTCTACTGAGAAAAGACAAGATCTGAGTGTGCAGCTTCCATAAACATTTTGATGCTTAACTACTACAAATGCTTTCCCTGTTAAATTTGAGAATGAAAAATAAACATGGCTTAGCACTACAATATCTACTGTATTTCATTTTGAGATGCAAACAGTAAAATTGCTTTTCTGCAAGTAACACAATTATTTCATGGCAAACAGAAATGTTAATCCTCACTATGAATGTCAGGCAGACAGCTGAATTAATTCCATCAAGACTTCGGGGTTACTGTGTAGCCCAAACTTCTTACAGTTAGAGTTTCCTTCCTATGCAAAACTGATTTAAGGCAGATTTTATAAGCCTAAAAATCTTCCCCCGCAAAAGACACGAACAATTCCCCACTTAAAAGAACCCCTAACCAGCAAAATCCCCCAGGAAATTATTTATTGGGGTATGGGGCATAGGTTGAGTGTGTGAAGTTTCAAAATAGAATGGTTCAAGTACTGAATTTTATCTTATGCAGATAGCTACTAAAAAGAGACTTTTTTTCTCCTTGGATGTAAAACTCCTCTCCATATACCCTGCTAATTCTACAAAGTGGCCATCCCTGATTTATAAAACTAAGATTTCACTTTAGAAATAACCTTTACATAAAAAGAAAAGTATATAGAAAACATAATTTCTCATGAGTTTTCTTACAGATAACATTACTGGCATAATTAGGTACATGATGATGTATCCTCCTGTTAGAATCATCTCTCACTGCAGTTCATGTGGTGCTGACTTTAGAGGCTCACATGAAAATGCTTTCACACAACCTGGAAACCACTCGCTACCAGATGATGATGATGGTGACGAGGACGACTGATGTACACCCCTTTCTGCTGGTATTCCGTTCCTCTGCTAGTCCTCAAATTTTAAAACAGCTCAACTCCAAGAGAGAGTTGAAGCAGGCACCAGATAATTACTCTGATTATGCAAGCACAGAGGAAGTTGTCAGCTAGAACAAGATTAAGCTGCTCCAAACGGGAGCCAGAGCAAGCGACCCTTTGCTGAATAAACCCGACGGCCACAGCCTGTGCAGTGCTCTGTCAACGCTGCCCAGACACCTCATGAGTGTAGGAGGGAAGCCCAGGGTCAGCTGAATTGTGAATTTCAGACCAAAAGCCAGCTGTGGTGGCTCTCTCACACCCACATCTCCATTCTGCCCGTGACACCGTGTCAGCACAGCGGGTTTAATGAGAGGCCGCAGCCAACTTGGAAGAACCATCCTATAAATCTCATCAGGAGGAGCTGACCCGAGGCTACCGCAGCCCCACCAAAACAATCTTTAATCTGACTCAACAAGCATTCAGGATTTGCTTGTGATGTTTCCTAGCAGATACTCTAATGTAGCTTGACCTGTAGGATATGCGCGAGGAAAAGAACAAACACACACACAAAGAGAAAACGGGAGGCAGAGAAGACAGAGTAAAAAAAGCATCCAACAGATTTTACGAGTTCATAATTTAAAATTGCTCTGTACTCTTTTTTATAACCAAACTTGAGGGACAGGAAGAAAGGAGCCTGAACATGCTATTTCCAAACTATCTAAAACCAGAAGAAAATGCCCAAGCTATTTCTTTGCTGAACAAAATAGCACCAATGCTTTAATTTTAGCAAGAGCCACAAATGCTCATGATTCATCTTTAGGAGACTAGAGGGCAGCCACAAGACTAAAACATTATTTCGAAATGCTTCTCCATATTCTACCACAGACAGAAAATGTTGGGATGAAACCTGATTAAGATTTATATTTCTTCTTCAACTTGAACCTTCCTGGAGTTTAGAGAGGCTGTCCTATAACCCTTAGCTTCCACATATCTTTCTAACACCTTTCATTTTTACCTATCTCAGCTCAATCTCAAAAAAAGAATGATCAACATATGCATTGGTCACAGAGAGAATGAGAATTCATACAAAACAGGTTGCTGGTATGAAGGAAAAAATTCAGCCTCTGAATGACTTAAGGCTGTTCTGACTATTCACATTCATAGACGTGTTACTGAAACACAGGCTTTTTTTATACATATACATGTTATATATGTCATACATTAGAGCTCTTAAAATGTTTATTTATGCTATAGACTACTTATGCTTTCTCTATATGTCACCTTAAGCCTCATCTTTTTTTTTTTCCCCTCAGGCAACTTTTATGTAGCCCTTATGTTTATAAAACAATATATAAATTAATAGTAACACCTAAGAAGTAATGCCATACCAGACTTGGGAAGCTGACTGAATAAAACTGAAAATGTGGCAAAAATCCTGCTTTTTCCTCTTTATCCAATATCCTCCCCCCCAGGTCAACTGGCTTTCTAATGGTGTTATAATATAATTTCTTTGCCTAATTTTAAGACTCTAATTTCTTAAGATCATCCAAGCTATCAAACAGACAAAGTCCAGAAAATAAACATTTGGATCGTTCTTCCCAGAACAAGTTCCTATTCTTTATAAAGAATTGCCCATCTAATGATGTCTGCTCTTTCATAATTCCTGACAGCAAAAATTTAGAGCATTACATATTTGATAAGAGCATAAAAAACATTATGCATGTCTGGTACAAAAATTTTAACTATAAATATTTCACAGCCCATTCTCATTAAAAAGTAATAATATTACTCATCCATTTCTTATGTGCATTTGGGCATGCGACATGTATTTTTGAAAGTACTGTCTAAAAAATAAAAATTCAAAATCTGCAAACTTTTCAAGATGGCTTGAAATATATGGCACCAAAAAAACAGCACAAACCAAAAAACTGCACATCTTGAAAAACTATGTTTATTTACTTATTCAAAAATTAAATTTCATGTTTAAATACCATTTAAGGAAATAAATCAAATGGCTGTAACAGAAGAGAGAAATTACTGGTTAATTTAATGCCTCTTCACAGTTACAATAAATTTATAATGCTTTCTCTTTTAGATGATGCAAGTGAAGACCTGAGAGAAATAAAGGAAGTTTTGTCATAATCCCTCAAGTTACACAATACAATGCAATCAGTGCATGAGCATTTCTACATGAAATGCGTCTTTAAGTGAAATCAACGTACCAGAGTCTACTACAGAATCTCAGAGGGGAAAAAAAAAAATAAAAAATTTGGTTACTGCGGGGTTTTTGGTATTTGTTGTTGTTGTTTGTTTGAGAAGCTGTGGTCTGGATTATATATAAATATATGTATACGGACAGAGAGAGAGATTAATTTTTCAGTTGAAACACTGACAATATATCTACAAACATTTGTGCCAGTCAACCTTTGCTGAAAATCTGATTCATTTGTTGGGTACGCTACTGATATCACCATTTAATTGTCCTGGTACCATTAGATTTCCACAGCTGTGGAAAATTTAAAGGATTAGTTATTTCTATTCTCAGGTTTTTTCTACATTGCAACAGATTTGTGTATGGTTTCATCAGATACACATTCTGATATCTGAAAAGAATTCCATGAAGAACTAGAAAGGATTATGAATAAATTGAAAAGCATCAACACTTTTCAAGAATGGTACAGGCAGGAATTCAGTCATAACAACATTTGTCTCCTGAGATTAAGACAGTTCTGATGAGAATTACTCTTAATTAATAGAAACTTACTCTTTGCTTTTAAACTTTCATACCAACTTTTTGAAACAACATAAGAAAAACGACAAATATATTTTTAAAATAAAGCTTCTTTTTGAATTTTTCTTAAATTTATGTTTTACAAGATAAATATTCAAAATATAGTATTAAATTTACATTTAGGATAAAATGTTTTTATTTGCACTAGGTTTTTTTTGTGTTGTTGTTAAGAAAAACATGAAGGTTTTAGCTCAGCCAAAACATGAACCCCCCAGCCCTTTCAATTTTTTTCCCATTCCTGCTACTAATTACTGTATTGGAAGGAGGATCTTCATTTTAGACCACAATTTCTCAAACAAACAAAAACAACAAGAAAAACCTAAAAACCCCACAGTAACCAATTTTTTATTTTTCTTTGACATGCCATAATAGACTCTGGTATGTTGATTTCACTTAAAAGATGTATTTGATGTAGAAATGCTCATGTACTGATTAATAGAAAATCGGTTGAAATACCATCATCTAATGATTCATGGATTTGCATGGATTAGGCTTCTCACGTCCCATGCATAAATCCACAGCCATAGACACATTTTAAAGCCAGTCTGCCACAGATGCTGTGTCACCCTGACGTTCCCTGAAGTCAAAGGAATTTATTAAGCACTTCTTATTTAATATAACGTTTTGATACTACCATAAGTAGTATCAAAGTAATCAAAGTAATATCATAAATAATGTAAAGCAGTATCTGAGTAACACTGCTAACAATGTAATATACTGAGATATCCAGAAATTATTCCACCAACCTTTCATTTTTAGCAAAGGCTAAAGGGAAATCTGTCACTAAAACCAAAAAACAGGCAATTTATTTGGTAGGTTACTGACCATAAACTAACTTATTTAACAGATGAATGACTGTTGGTTAAGAAGGTGAGATGCCTTCACATGATGAAGCAACATTGTTGGAAAAATCATCCCCCCCAAAAAAACTCCTACTCAAAAGTGTGCCCTTTAGCCAAATAAAAAACGTTTTTAGGAATACAGAAAATGCAGTAAGCTCTATTTTAAAGCAAAGAGCAACTTTTCACTGTGGAAATCCAGTAGTACTGAATTGAATTCATCAAGATCCGAGTTGAATTCACATCTAACTTTCAGCATGAAAAAAAATCTCTGTAGAGAAATGCAGTTAATGCTGTTCATTCAGTTGTGCCTAAGTAGCTTGTTACAGAAGGACAGAGACCCTGTGGTGTGTGTCTTGGTGCATGCACGTGTGAACTTCCAGGGAAGAGACTTTTTGGGCAGATGGTTAAGAATAACCTCATCACTGACTTTTTCACAAGTCTCCCAATTAGTCATGAACTAATGATGGGGATAGGGGTTGGAATCAAGCTCATAAACGAAAGCTGAAGACAATGTCTGGATAGTGCTTCCAAGTAAAGTGAAAATAGGGTAAATTTCAGGCCTTGTTAAATAAAAACAGAGTGTATTTGGAAATGCCATCAGTGGAGAAAACTGGCATTCCTGCTGTCCGTATTCTACGCTCCTCACACGGCTTGAATTTACACCCTAAACATTTTCAGTTATTTCTACTCTTCAAAATACTGTCCTCAACTTTTTTGCAAAATAAATTAACAACAACAGGGCAAATCTAACTAAATGTTGCTGAATGCCAATTTGGGGATACAGCACATTTTGCAATCTATTGCCATAGGAGTAGAGAGGCATAAAGGCAGTAGCATATTTTACTAGCACACTCTTAGTTATCTGGCCTTATTTCTGACCCACAAGCAAAATGACAGGTGCTCTTCCCTCTGTGCTTGGACTAATTTTCACTGAGGTCAAATGGTTTTATGCATTGCAACAGCAAATTTAGTTTTTATTTATGGATTTTTTTTCCCCCCCGCTGAAGTTTCAATTATATAGACAAAAAAAGATTCAAATTGCTTAGCCTCAAATCCATTCTGTGACAGAAGTTTTTCAGAACTTCCCTAAAGACACTTGACATTTATTGTATTAGCTAAGACCATTACAGAGGATTTAGAGGAAAGTTCTAAAATCTCTTGAACACATATGCAGAAGGGGGACAGGGGACAAAGTTGTGAAATTCTAAATGAAAGTAAAACCAGAACTGTCAATGCTATAATTCTTAACCTTTCTGAGAGTTTTCAGTAGTAGAGTACTTAACATATTGGCATATAATAATCTCTTCTGCATTTACTACCTAAATAACTAAGGAGAGAGCTGCCCTGACTCCAGACAGTTCTTGTCCAGAAGTAAAAAGTTATTCTTTATTTATTTGTACAGGGCTTTTTTTTTTTTTAAGCATTTAGATCTGGTAGAGTAGACTAACAATGGCCTGTTCCTGTTTTTTTGTATTACACTCTTGTTTATTTTTCCCCAAGAGTGGAATCAAATCTCTTAGTCTGAGCAAAAAGTTTCTTATTTCTGTTTTCAGTTGCACTGTGCTGGCATTACTCATTCATTCTATTCCTTTTTTTACTCTGAGCATTATGTCCTCCACCGTTAAGTTTATGAAAATTCCTCATTTCCTTGATGCCTCATCCATCCAAACCTGGGGAGCAAAGCCCGTGGTAGCTGCTCAGGAGTGCAAATCAAGCATTTCATGCCCAAAGCTATTACCCAGAAATGACTGTCTGGGGTTGCATCATCAGCATTACTGCTGTAGCATGAAGGAGAAACACAAAACAAATATTAATGGGAGAGATGGAAGGACAGCAATGAACACAAAGACTTGTTAAATCACTGCTGCTGATTTTCCATGGCCTGCCTGTTTAAGGGAGTTGTGCAAATCGACCCAACTATTGACATGCAGGTGTTTCATCTCACATGGATCATCACAGCACCTCAGAGATTTCAGGGGTTTGTCATACATGGCTGAGCCAGGTAATTAAACTATTTGTTGCAATTAAATAGCATGAATACTGGAGAATCTATTCCTTCTCGCCTTCTAACTTCCCAACAGAAATTTTCAAGCGCTTTCAAAAAAGCAAAGAATTCTATCACCCTGCCCAACAGATGGCAGAAATTTTCAGGTTTTCATTTTTAAAAAGTCAGGCAGAAGTCTAAACGAGGATACAGCAAAATATGTCCGACATGCCTAGCACAAAACCTTCTACTAGGTTTTATGTCAATGATTTCTCAGAAATTTATTTAGTAGATTTATAGCTTTAATACACACCTTAGCCATGGAAGAGTTTCATGGCTGTACAGCTTTCCCTTTATATTTCAGATTTGCTTAGTTTTCCATAAAACCTAGATCTTCTGGAAAAAGTATTCAAAGAAGTGGTTCCACTGAACACTTATGATTCCTCCCTTTTTTTTTTTTTTTTCATTAAGCTTGACATTTTTGACACTATACTGCATTACAGGCTATTAGCCTAAAGCAGTGATTGGGTAGATTAGATTTTTAGTGAAACACAGAATGAAAAACGCGTGAAAAATTGAAATTACAAGCTTGCATTAGAGCAGGTTCTTTTCAGAGGGCAGCTCCATCTTAGTTGTAGAATGAAGTAATAATAATTTAGACCCTGCAGCTTACATCAGTGCAAACTGAAAGCCATACCCAACATGCCTTGTCACTGAAGACATCCTCCTCTAAGAAACAGCCCTGTTTAAGCATCTATCAACAAAACAAATATTTTCCTTTGGGTTTTTTCCCCACTAATACCACACACTGCTTCTTACCCTCCTTTTTCCTTCCCTGTCTGCTCCAGCAGCAGCCCTGAGGTTCCCAAGTGGAGCTGAAGCAACTTCCCTGCCCATGTGGGATTGGGGCAGTACCTGCAAGCCTCCCACCCCATTCAGCCCTCTGATGGCAGGACAGTCTAGTACCTTCCTTCCCTTTGTGCCCTTAAAAAATTGCCCCTCTAAAATCTCAATGTATTAAGTTCACACTTGGCCCTACAGCTCAGAGTGGTTTCTCAAACAGCTCATTCTCTGCAAAAACACTGGCAACTCCATCTTGTTGCATTTGATATTCCTCATACTAACTAAACATGCTAGAAAATTCAGATATACTAGGACAAACTAGGATGACATAAAGCCAACATTTTCTCACTGAAAAATAGCACTCTCACTGTGGATTTTTTTTAATGTATCAGTGTCTTTTTTGCATCATGTGTGATTTTAATAAGGGAAAATGAATCAGCAGCTGATGGATGGATAGCACTTGCAGAAAGTTGATAAGATGGCAATGATACAGCCACTGAACCATGTCTCTAACATCTCATAACAATTTTCATTATAAAGCAGACTTGCTTTACTTTCATGAGGGACATAACTGTTACTCTTTCTGGCAGAGTAAAAGAAGCTCTGGTAATTTTTAAATTCCAGGTTACAAACAGCATACTTTTCTTCACTGCATTTACTCTTCTACATTTGCAGTGTAACAAAGCCAACCTGCTTTCCACTGCAGTACAAAAACTTCCATTATTTAGAGAAGGTAGGTACAAAAACTTGCTCTTCTCCTTTATTCTGAATTTCCAAATTCTGGAATTTATTCTGAACTGCAAAGGACAATTGGTCAGCCAAACAGAGGCCAAAATTCTGGGCAACAGAGTCAGCAGGAGGATGCTGCCATGTTGGATAGGAGACAGTAGATGGGAGCTGTGAAGTACAAAGCAGCACATCTATTTTCCCAAGCAAGGCAGCTCTTAATTAATCTGCAATTTATGAAACTCTCCATGTTCCCAGGAGTCCTCCCAGGGAGCCTTTGCTTGGCTGGTATCTGGGGAGGTGAAAAAATGCTTCCCTTGGTGCACCGTGCCTATGGCATGACACTGAAGACTCTCTACAGCAGAGGAAAATAAGCACACGAGGAAGAAATTATTACCTAAAGCAAAATATTCAACTAGCACTGGGCTAAAAACTAAATAATAAGTTCTAAAGAAACTTCAGAGTAAGGAGCCTGAAAAAACATTGTATGGAAGGGAATCAGATAGACAACACTATAATGAGGCATTTCGCAAGAAAAGCCCTCTTCCAAAATCAAAAGCAGCAGCTGGTATTTGCTTTTAACTAAAAGCCTGCTTTCCTTGACACAATATTCAGTTCTAACCTTTGCTTGAGCGAGTTATAAGGTATTTCCTAGAATTCATGGTGTCACTTTAAACAACATCAAAAAGGAATGGGAGAGACTTTTAACAGCAAATATATTTTTCATATTTCTTTCAATTAGTTTGTGAACTACATGTGGTTAGTCAAATGTAAACATTTTGCTTCACAGAGAGGTTTCCCTTGAAGAAAAGTATCCTTTGACACAGGGAAGAATCAACATTATGCCAGAGTAGATTTCTGGTTTGCCAAATTACCCAAGACAGCAACTAAAGCTCCACACAATGTAGTCTTTTTAAATCTTAATCCATAAAAATGATCTTTATATTCTCTAGCGTCACCTCAAGATTGACCTTGATTATAAATTTGCCTTCTCTCTTTTCTTCCCTTTCTGCAAAATTTTTGTTCTCCCACTCTGGAATCTCAGCTGTAGCTACCCTGCTGACTCATTGCTGAGTTCCCCTATTGCTTTGACTGAAATACTTACTATTCTCAGCATCTTTCCCTGGGATCAGATTAGAGCATGTAGAGAACACTGCTACTCCTTTCCTTGCAACAACAGATTGAGTCCTGGACTATTCTCACTTGGATTCTCTTCACTAGTCTCCTACTTGCTGCTTATTTCTCTTTTCATACATTTCCACTGTAGTCAATACACAAATGTCTCCCTCTGGATGAATGCCATCTGGAACAGCCTTTTTGCATTGCTTTGCCTCATCAGCTCCAGCTTCTATTAAAATCTCCTTAAAATTGGAATTTTAAAGTATAAATATATTTAATATGAACATTACACTGTAATTTAGGCGATAAACTCCCTTCGTTTCCTTTCCAAAAAATTACGCACTGTTAATTTCAAAACCACGGTCAACCTCAAAGTGTTTGAACGTAACAATTTAACAATTGTGAGTTAGTAAAACCCACCAACAATAAAAACCTCGATTTGTAAACATGAAGTCTTAGAGGGTCTCTGTGCACATACACATGCATACGTGTGAGTGAAAGAGAAAGCGTGCTCTGCCTCTCAGGAGAAACAGGAACCAGCAACCCAACACACTCTGCTCCTTTTTAAAAGTTTCATTTGTCTTAGGCTTGTGCAGAACGCCATGCTAATAAATGCTGAGAGCCTGTTCTTGCAGCAGGCAATCTCCTGGCTCCAAGTGAGTGGATGGAACAATGTTTTATCTCCAAACAGGAGGCAGGAGATCTCACCTGGGCTGCTGAAGTCAGTGCCGATGTTGTGAGCATCTCGGCCAAGATGTACAGAACAGAGCCTGGCCACAGTAACAGTGGAAAACACTGAAATGACCCAAGGGGTTACACAAAAAGGACAGGATATTCTCTAATTTAAATATTACTAAGGGAATGAAGCCTGGAAGAAGCTGGGTTGATATCTGTATCTTTGTCTCTCTGTACCTCTTAGCTTTAATGGAACTGAATTGACACCTCACAGAGTGAACTACTATGGTAACACTGTAGAACAGGATAATTTTCTTCCTCATCTGCATACTTCTTCATCAACCTATTTTCCACCAAACTGCAGTCCAAGTTTCATCCGTTTTTTCCTAAATGCATTCCTATTCAGCCATGTGCAAAGCACTCTGCTCTCACAGAGGTCTAAATAAATGCACTGAAAGCAGTGTACAGATGTTTGCCTGCTTTACTGGAGCAGAAAGAGATGGTGGGGGTTTTATCTCAAATGTTTGTCCTTGTCATGGCACATCCTCAGTAATTTCTGATAGATATTGTACTTCACACAGTGTTCTGCTATTTCAGCTGCTATAGACTTCCATAGAGAAAGGTTTGAAAAGTAGTGACTACCAGGAAAAATAATTAATAACTTTAGTTGTTATGCATTAACCAAAATTACGTTTTAATACATGCGGTATTTTCTTTATAAATTAATGACATGTCAGATGCCTAATGAGATATGAATGATTAAGGTTTTAATTAAAAAAAAATCTGAACAACATACTGATGATGTACTCATGTTATACACAAATTCAATTTACAATATAACTTCTGGGAGGGGTTAGGGGGGAAGAAGAAAAGTAGCCTGGTACATAAAAATATTTTTAAAATGTAAATACTACAGTAAATGGAGACATATTATTGCTAGCACACCTTGAGAAAAGGTTGCTGATTATCTTTTAATGTACTCATCAAAACATGGGGAGGGAAAAGTGCTGGGGTGGTTCAGGATCCTTGGACAGTAGAAGAGAGCCCTAAATTTAATCAGCAGTGACTGTGAGACAAGGCTCCAGTTGCAGCTTCTCCAGAACTAAAATCAGCCCAGGCTCCCAAAAACCACAGGAAAAGCCCTGGAAACATTGTAATGAAACCTTAACAAACCTCTCTCAAAGGTATTAACAACCTCATTTCTCAGTTATCCAACGTGTGGTACCTTTTAGCTCTGGGTGTTTCTATAGCTCAACCAAATTGCATCAGTTTATCTAGGCAATAAAATACCAGGTATTAGGAAAAAAAAACCCACAAAGCAGATGCCACAAACTGCTTCAGTGTGGCTTGCTGGTAGATCCACTGCATTACTTCTATGCAACCCAACTTCCCCATAGTAAACAGGACAGCTTAGAAAAGAGATGTAATGTTTATAGGTTGGCCTAAACAGAAAGTACAGCTCACCCTCACTAGAAATCAGATATATTGATACTGTAGCGCATTATTAGACACAAAATATGCCTACACAGATGGATCATTCTGTGAGTTTTCTTTTTAGAAACTCATGCCTTTAAATCAAAGCTGACATGTTGATCCTGTCTACAGGATTTCTGTCTTGTTGAGAAAAATCCAGATATTTTGTGTACCATGCAAATAATGCAGTATTATATGGTCCATAGAGCTCAGAATCATTTTCCTGAAATGGATTTATGACAAAAGCATCTACCTAACAGAACAAGGGGAATTCTGTATTTGTCCTTATTCACATGTTTCTCCTAATCAGGCATATGCAACAAAATCTGCAGCTAACAGGACACCAAAATTTGACCTGGCATCATTAGAGCCCAGGTACAAACAAACTTGCCCTTAAAAAAAACCCTAAAAGCAACAGAAGAACTAGTTCATAATCAGAAACAATTCAAATTATTAGGCCATTAAAGGTTTCCGGCCCCAGAAAGTTGGGTGAATATCCCTGAATCAAGCCCATTATCACTATTCTCACCACTCCTGGCAGTGCAAGCAGAGAATGGACCACGGGGAAACTTAAACTCATCTTCACAGTATAGATCACACAGGTGACTTTGGCCTCACTAAAGCAAAATCAAACACAGGTATGGAAAATACAGCCCCTTGAAGCCCAGAGTTGTGCTACAAGTCTCTGTGTTTCTCTTCTTCATATTGTCCCCAGAGCTCTAAACACTGCTTAAAAAAAAAAAAAAAGGCTCCAGTCTGGCCTAAGAGTTCTCCTCATCCTGACCATATAATTATACATTTCCTTTTCTTGTATGTTTTGTTCAGACACGGTATGACATGTGTATGGGAACAGTCACACAGAAGAGTGCCTGGTGGGTTTTTAACTTGCAACTGCAAACAAAAATAAATTACTTTTAACCCATTAGGGCCCAGATGTATCCATTTACTGTCACTTGATTTTTTTTTTTTTTGCCCACTGCTTTTTAAAACTCTACGTTTTAATATTTACTTTTTTCCCCAATATGAATGCACAGTCCATTCTTCCTTCCATTTATAGCTACAACAATGAACACTAAAATAAAAACCTGTGAGCTAAAACATTTAGTGCCATCATATCTTCTCCTTTCTATGGGATTGATGATGTTTGTTGACGTGCTTATGTCCAAATTCTATATGGCCAGTGATCTTCATCTAAATAGAAACAATTGTATCAGAGGATAGAAAAAATTTACAACTTTGCACTTTCAGTGACTTTTTTGACTGGTGTGTCCTTAATGTTTCCAATATTTCTCTTACATTTTTACTCTAGAGATATAAAATAATTTGAATAGATTTGGTTGTGGAGACAAAACTTTTAAACTGATGTGTGTTATGAAAACGTGTATCTTCACAGTGTACATCAAAACTCTACTTGTACCTTTTCTCTGTGAATAGCAGACAAAAAATAAGCACTTTAGCAGGGATTTTGGGCAAGTCACTGCCTGGTTTGACCCACCTATGGCCCCTCTCTTGGCATAGCCTTTCCTGGACTGCCTGCCTTGTGCTGTGTGTGAAAAGTAATTAACTAGAAAGAGGTAATTACCATATCTTGGTTATTCTGCAGTCCTTGCTCTGGTCTACAGGAGATGGGAGCAAATGGCATTTCCCAGCCACACATGGGCAGCCCAGCCTCCAACCAAGGTGTTAAGCAGGAACCTTGACTCCATATAGTTTTTTTCAGCTTAGCTACCAATGACTGAAACTAATTTTTTAAAATAGTTTTTCTTCTCCACCAACAAAAGCAAGCAAAATTTAACAATTTCAAGAGCCATTAATAGAGAAAGGTACAAATGATGCAACTCAATTTAGCAGCTTAATCCACATCACTTGAAATCTGATGGATTATATGTGGTGGTTCAACAGGGAACATCTCTTGTAATTACTTGCTCAGGAGCTTCCCACCAGCCAATAACTATTTGTCTTAATTGACAGTGTAATCCTCAAGCAGCTGAACCTTCCTGTTTCGATGAATGGATTCTGCTGATAAACCCTTTGTTAATGTCTTAAGAGTAAATCCAGAAATTACACATCAGTGGGATAAGGAGACAAACAGCACCCTGCCCCAAAATAAAAATCCTGACTGTCCAAAGCACACAAAAGAAAGTTGCATGTATCCCTGTTCAGAAACTATGGATTTTGACATTAATTACCTCTTTTTTTCAAGCTTTAATTTAGGGACAATTACATTAGATTACCTTCCCTTGGGGTCTTCATGGCAAATATACAGCTAGAGAAAAAAGAGCAGATTTTACATGGAGATGATAGAGGCAATGAATACTTGTAATGAGGCCTGTATCAAAAGGAAAACCATTAAGCCTTCCACCCAAAAATGCAAGCAAAAGAAAAATGTACAGCTCACAAGTCTGCTCTGAACAGTGTCAGACTCTGGCCACCCAGGAGAGTACAGGAATTGCCATGAACCCCACAGCTAAAAGTCTCAGTACCAAGAGAGCACAACAATTTTCAAAGGGTCTAATTTAGAAAATACTTCTTTTTACCCCACTGTCTCTGGAGCATCCCTCTGATACCATTACCCTTTCAGGAATAAGAGCTTTCAAGTCCTTCTTTCCTTCTCAGGAGACAACTACAGTAACAAACTGCTCAGCTATCATAAGAAAAGCTGTTCAGAAAGACAAATTGAGTTAAGCCCTGAGTGCAGATAAAATTTTATTGAATACTCAGTTACAGACCAGTCTTTATGTGTTTAAATACAAATATTTTAAAAACTAATGGAAGTTACTCAAAGATGAATGATTGACAAGAAATTCTAATAGGTCCATATCTCAGATGGAAAAATCAGTACTAGTACATTAATTGATAACATAGAATGAGAACTCTCAAGTACGATAATATAACTAGATTTTTTGCTTGAACTATTTTTCTTTTTAAAAAAGATATTAAACCCCAACTTTTGCTATCTTTCTGGTGGAAATCTTTAAAGTAAAGATCACTGTAAAAATTTCAGTGGAGCTGTGAAAAGTCCATGAGAAATAGCTCCTCTGACCAATGCCTTATCAGGAAAGATTTTGTGTGTTTATGCTCCCTCATCTGTGAATTATATTTAATGTTTAAAATCATAAAATGGGCCACTTTCTTGACCTTAATTGTTACACATTTTTAGCTATGAAATCTTTCTGATATTTTCATTATCTCCTGTCTAATATCATCTCACCTATCTAGCTTTGCAATGCAGTATTGTCTACAGCCTCTGTGCCTTGGGGAAGGATTTTTCATTTCATATTGTTTGTTCAGACTTTAATGAGATTCTTAAAAGAGCAATCCCTTGGATTGTAATAGAATCCCACCACTGATCAGTGGCTGGTACGAAGTGTTTTGACATGACTGCTTTTGCAGAGAGGGAAATTTATGTTCACAAAAGTAGACTAGATAATGAAAGGTGGAAGGAAGAGAAAAGAGAATGAAGCAGCAACAGGTACTCAGATTATATTAAGTGTATAACCTCAGAAGGCATCACAAAGAGGAGAAAAAAACCCACAGAAATGCTACTAGGAGTAACACTTCAAAATAAAATTGCTTTTCCCTCCCTCCTTTTCATAAGGACTCTTTCAAAAATTATTGATATTGACAACTAGAACATACAAGATCCAAAAAACAAAAATGGGCAAGTTGGCTTGAACATCTGTACTGGTATCTAGTATAATAAAATATAATTTTGAAAACAAGTGACAGTTTTTTTACCATCTTCTCTGAAACAGATGAGTCCTCTAGTAAGAATCACATGGCTATGACCAGAAACAGAAAACACTTTGTATGGAGCAAATCTTCATATTAAAGGAAAACAATTACTTAGCTCCCTTCAATATACTTTTTTGACATGTCTATTTTTAGACATGCTTTTGAGGGAACAGAAATAATTAGCAGGATGTTGATACTATTTCACAAAACATATCCAATTACATTATTTTATGCATTCATTAATCTAAAATATTTAATTTGGCAAAAATTAAAAACTGTTCAAACTTTCAGAGCACCTGTGGATTCAGCAAGACTTGGCAGGACAACAGAAACTGCTGTGGTCAGCCTCGTGTTTCATGTCTCATGGTACCCTCAAAAGCACAGAAAGCAGAGAAAAACGAGCAAATCACTCTTAATGCTTATGTTCCCTAAAGGCAAGAGGAAAATGCTATCTAGAAAAGAACCTGGGGAGAGTAAAAATGGTTGTTTGTACTTCTTAACCAGTAAGTTCCAGCTGATTTTCATTGCTCTTTAAAAGAAAAGTAAAACTATTTTTTTTAAATAACTGTAAGCTTTTTTATTCTTCTCTAACTTGGTTTTAGTCATTATTATTAGGCATCCATAGTAACATACAATATTATTTTATTCCCATAATAATACATAATATTACAACAGGAAGATGTAAAATCATTGGAGAAGACATCCCATTTTTCCATCTTTAAATTACTGAAGTGATGTAATACTTATTTGCTCTTCCCTCTATTAACACCCAAAGCTGACAGCTGATCAGTTTACCAAAGTGGCAAGCTAAATTATTAATTGAACTGAGATAAGATTAGTTTCTGAATCGCCAATTTACTGAAGCAATTAAACTACTACAATGTAGCAGAAAGATATGTGGATACATTAATTCACACACTGGCGTGTGAATACACCTTGACTTTATTGATTCGCAAATGGTTTGGAGCAGATAGCTCATGGCAACATCCAGAGATTTTTTTCAAACAGCTCATGGCAATATCCAGATCACACAGGAATTTTAGCCTCTACTCAAACGTAAGGAATCAACATCAAGCGCCCCCAGCTAGAGGCAGGCCTGGAGTAATTATGAACTAGCTGTTAATTAGGTGCTGACCAGCTTGATCCCAGCTCAACCCTCCCTGCCCTCCCAGCCAAGCCACAACCTGCAGAGGGGGAAGGGGAAGGCACCAAAGAATCCGAGACGGTCGGGTCGCTGTTGAAAAACCCCTTCAGCCCAGAAAGAGCCCCAGAGAGCCCGCCTGGGCTGCGGAGCGAGCACGCCGCAGGTGCCGAGCTGCCAGAGCTGGCAGGGGGCGGCTGCAGGAGGATGCCTGAGCAGGTGCCTGGGCCAGGTCAGCAGAGCAGCTGCGGCCGGCAAGGCCTCAGCTGCCCCCGGGGGGCTCCGGGTTCCCGTGAACCCGCACTTAATCCCCCGGCAAAGCCCGGCCCCGCAAGGCGGGGCACCTGAGCTAATGAGCTCCTTCTGGATCCAAAACACCCAGGGGAACAGGGGGATGAGCCAGCCTGGGTCCTGCTGGCGTGGAACGGAGCCAGCACTGAATAAGCTGGGCCCATATGACAGCTTTCCTGCTGGGCTGGGCTGGGCTGGGCTGCACATCCCAACAGTGTGGGGATTTGCAAGGTTTTTTGTTTTTTTTTTTTCCATGAGCTGTTGTTTTCTTGCTGACTGTCCAGCGTGCCACTGCATTAGTCTGGCCCTAAAACGGCAAACTGTGAGGGGAAAAAATATGGAAAGGTCTCCCACACATGTAATTTGGCTGCTCCCAGCACTAAGAAATAAAGAGTTGTACATGAAAAAAAAACAAATAAACAAACAAACAAAAAAACCAAACCAAAACAAACAAAAACAAAACAAAAAAAAAACCACAACAACAACAACACACAAAAAAAAAAACCCAACCACAAAAAAAAACCCAAAAAAACAACAAAAAAAACCAACCAAANCAAAAACAACAAAAAAACCCAACCAAACAAACAAAAAACTAAAACCAAACCAAAACAAACAAAACAAAAAAACCCCCACCCAAACAAACAAACCAACCCACAAAACACTGTGGCTTTTTTTCTGTGGTTGAATACTTCAGCATTTTTGAAGTTGCTTCTGCCTGTAGCATACTTTTCATACCTTTTAAAAATGAAAATGTGTAATAGCCCAATGTTTGAAAAATATGAATGGCATTTTCATTTTATGTTGTGCTTAAAGTAATCCTTACGCTAAACGAATTTATGTAAAATATTCTCTGCTGGATTAAAACTTTCCTGTGAAGAAATATAGATTTTGTAGAAAATTTACCACAATCTTATAATTTCTAAGATTAGGAAACACTGTTAAAAACCTGCCACAACTTCTCTTTTATTTTTTCTTTCTGGGAAAAAAAAAATAATGGTTTTCCTTTACAGGAGTACAAATCTTGAGGTAAGTGCACAAAATATGCCAACTCATCTTTCATATCTTGTAAGCCTCTATCTGTGCTTTAAACTTTTTGTTGTTGTTGTTTTATGGGGAAGTTGATCTAATTAATGCCTGGAGATCCAATTATTCTTACAATACATTTTAGAACAGATATATTGCTTTTGTAAGGCATATGGAGCTGAGCTAAAATTGATACTTTTTCCCCAATATGAAATGAATGTACTGCATGCTTCACTGCCCAACACTCCTATTTTCATCATGGGGTGGGGCTTTGGTAACAAACAAGACAAAACAGTCTCAATTTGTACCAGAGAAGACTTGGATCAGACATTAGGAAAAAAATTTTTCACCAAAAAGTTTGTCAACAATTGGAACAGGCTGTCCAAGGAGGGGGGTGAGTCCTGAAGTCCTAAATAGTATTCCTGAAGGTATTTAAAAGATGTATAAAAGTGTCACTAGTGGACATGGCAATGCTGGGTAAATGGTTGGACTCAAAGGTCTTTTTCACCCCAGATGATTCTATGATTCTGTGATTGCCTATTTTGAAAGGAGACAAATGCAATCTAAGAACCAGCTAAGCCCCAGTGGAGAAGTATTATAGAGATTTATAGTAGATGCAATATCTGTTTTGACTGAAGACCTTCTGAAAGGTCTTCCTCTCATGAATCACAAACTTGAATCTAAAAATATAATAAAACTCAACTCTTAAGAGTTAAAAAAACCTACTTGAATTTTCTTTGAGTGTTGCATTGAAATGAATATTATATGCAAAGACTGCAAATTTAAAAAAAAAAAATTAGTGTCAACTTAGGCACTGCTGAAGAATGTATGACCCTTTATGTGCAAAAACTCAAACATTGTTATTAAGGGTAAACAACACAGTTCTACAGAAGACCAGGGAAGCAGATGAGGAATGACAGAGCAAACCTTGCAGCTTCCAGCCCTCTGTTAGTCTGCTTCTTAAAACAAAGTTATTTCATTAATACAATTATAAGCACCTCCACTCAGTCTTCAGCAGGCTATTTCAACACACAATGAAAAGCTCACCTTAAAAGTCAAGAAATACTCCCAGGTAGTTTTAACAAATTCTCCTTTCTGTCACAAGGTCTTTTTGAGTTTAAAAAAAAAAATAAAATACTAAACCCAGGGGAGACAACTGCAGTCTACATGGACAGCACCACAGAATACACAGAACAATTTTTATAAAAGGGATATTTTTTCCCCTCCCTTGACAAACTGTGTGTACAGAGTTTTCTTAGACTGTAGTTGAATGAATTCCATTCCTGAAGCATCCTGTAATTCTATTCTGTCACCTTTCCAATTCCTTAAGACATTTGTTTTAAGAGTAGATACTGAAAATAGGTATATTATGACAGTAACTGCATTAGCAGTTACCTGCAAAATCAACATGACCTTCCTAATTTCCATCTACCACCCTTCAGCTTGTACATCATCTAATTAAAGCTGTGTCAGAGGCTCACAGAGAGTTATCCAGCTGAAAACTAAGAACCAATGTGCCTCATCAGATGCGATTGCTGATGGAACTGTAATGTGCTGAGTAACCCAGAGAGGAAAGGCTAAACTACTCAGACATCTGAGAAGTTTGTGTCCTCTGCTGTCATCTGCACCCTTGGACAAGACAGGACATCTGAGGGATTGCCCAGAGCTGTGGAGCACCTGCCCAGCTCCTGTTCCTGCAGGACAGTTCTCACGTGTGTCCCTCAAACCTGCACACTTGCAGACAACCACAGCTTCTTGGGGAGCACTTGCCAGAGCTTGGGTCTCCATCTTTTGTCCCCAGAAGTGTGTGGGTGGATTGTTCCATTCAGATTGGCTTCCTCCTTGGAGGCTGAGAAAATGTCACAACTTCCTGGGGTTTAAGCAGCAGGAAAAACCTGTTACAGAAATAACTGATGACAATCCACAAGGGCCACATGGCCCATCAGTGATTTGATTTTCAGGACACGTTATTAAAGTTGCAAGACTATTTTGCCTTGACAGATGAACCCAAGAATTCAATCATTGTGATCATCCCAAAGATGTCAAGGTTTCCAACCTCCACAATAATTTCCAACAGTTTTAATTCTCATTTTGGTTGACCCAGTTTTCTAGTTACCTTTATCATCTGTGAGTGTATGTAATTCAGGCTACTTAAGAAACACAATTCTTACAATAGTGGTTCTGAAATATCTATCCCTGCCACAAATAAATGCACAGTAAAAGATCTTGACTCAAAATTAGCAGTGTGCTAGTCCATCCTTTTCAGCTTAGCCAGCTTTGATGTCAGTCCTAGACCTGTTTGTAACTAAGCTAGAATGCCACTAGGCTATGGGAAAGAACCTTGTGGCATCAAATACAGGGCTTAAGAAGTAACAAACCATACTTAGCATCAAAAACAAGAAATATGAAAAAATTACCATCACTGTCTGATTTGCTGGAAGTAGATATACACAAACCATGAAAACAAATACTTTGACATGACAAGTAAAACAATATTATTGTATAATTAGGAGGAAAAAAGCCTATTTCAATTACAGCATATTATATGCAGGAGGCTGCTGACAATGTAAATCCCTGCAGGGAGGGATTTGGAAAATTCCCATTACAGCCCATTGTGTACTGCTGTTCACACAGAGAGGGATTTCCTGGAGCTGACATAAAACTACACTTACCTTTGGCTGCTACTGGGGTAACTGCTAATTCAGAATAAGTGATGATTTCATTTGTTTCTTCTGTTTGTCAGAAAGGTACAGGCACACCGGTTACACTGTGAACTATAGGAATTATGCTTCTCTTTTTCTCACAACCCAGGGGGACATTAAAGATCATCTGGTTTCAATGGAAGATAAAGACATAAATAACAGTTTTACTGTGAAAAGCTTCAGAACCAGTTCAGATGACAATGAAGACCTAGCCACCAGTTTCTGTCCTGAAAGATCTTATTAGTATGGCAATTTGCAGTACACAAAATCATTTTTGATACATCAGGTGTGTACACTCATAAGGATGAGTGCACAAGATTGAAATCACAAGTTAAATTCACTACGTCCTGGTCATGTATTTTCCTGTTGCCAGCCACAGGACATTTGAATTTGACCCAAACACAAAAAGCCAAGGAAGTATTTTAATATTTTGCATTTGCATTAGTTCAGTGCCTGGAAAAGAGGCTACTCTGGCAATTGGACTGCTGACATTCAGGTGACAGAGGTGAGGGTAATGTAAGGATCTCTGCAGACTGCAACGACAGTGATGGCACATAAAACAGACTGAGCAAAAGAGAAAAATGGATCCATCAAGGCAACAGAGCCTCTTCCACAAATCAGGCTGCTAATAAAGTAGTTGAGAAAGCTCAGAGAAAGTTTATGCTCTGCTCATGTTGGAAATTAGCACGCTGACCTTTTAAGCTGGGATTGTCAACGAAAAAATAAAGTGTCACCAGGGTCAAAAATTACAAATATGCACAGCAGCTGCACTATCATTCTTAATATTTGTTTCCTGACATAGGAAAAAATTAAACTATACAGCAATGTGAGAGCTGCAGAACTGTAGGAAGCAAAATTACAAAATAATCATTTGTTTTCAAAGGCTCAAACAAGCAAACAATTGTTGCATTTTCATTGTACAACAATAAATTGGTGATTTAATTTATTCCATACATGTGTTTTTTAAAAGTCTGATATTAAAAATAATGAATATTTAACATAAAAGAAGCAGCAATTACTCTTTTCTGCCTTTCAGGTTTACCATAGTCATTTGTTATGAGAGCTGGCAGTGAAAAGTGATAAATATAATCTCACTTCATTTTGCTGATCAACAGCAATCAGTTAATGGGTTATGAGATACAATCGATAGAACAGGAAATTTATAGAGATATGTTTATTGCTACTTAGTGAGTGCTTCTATTGATATTTTAAATTCATAATTAGAATAACAACTCATTTGCTTTTCATAAAAGCAGAAAGATTCAGTCCTTGGGTTGAGATTTCCAAATGTAAAAAACCCCACCATTCTTCTGTGACACTTCTTGTAGGAATACTAATTTCCCCACCTACTTTAACAAAAGGCTTCAAAATACTATGCCTTAAAAAGTGTTCAAATTAAAAAACAAAGATATTTCAACAGCGTCCAGAAAAGGAATAAAGTGCCAAGCACTAAATAAAAAAATCTTCTCATGCTTCCACGCAGGAAGGATTTCAATACATTTTTTTACATTATTCAACGTACTATGGACTTTATTCAGGAAGATATTTATGCATATTTCTAATCTTATTAAAGGCTTACTCACTGATGAGCTCATTGTATTTTAAGATGTGCTTTTTTTCCTCCTGCCATGATTCCTTTAGAGTTGCACTTCATAGATAAAATATAAAAATTACAGTATAAGTACTCTAATAGGATGCTCCTTCTGTGACATTGACAGAATAAGGTGTTTCAGAAGATATAAGAAAGTCTCAAGGGGAGATTTCTTCCCAACTCCACGCACCTAACAGATGCCATTATTCCTCTTAAAAAAAAATTAAAGCCAAATTATCTCATTTTTGAAATCTAACATGTTCTTGGCTGTTTCATTTTCCCTTCAAAACCATTCTTTCTGAATATTTCTATAAAGCTATTCAAGTTTAAATTTTATTCATTAGAACTACTACATGTAAAACGGAAAAAAACCCCAAACAAAACCAAACCCCCAAAAGAATTTGTAAGATCAGGATTTAAGAACCACAGAAGAGAAAAGAAAGAATGTAAACTTTTGTGTTCCTTCTGGGAGGGTGAGGTCTTGGCCTTTCTGTGGAGTACAAAGAGTTATCATAAATAAAAGTAGGAGAACACTGTAGAAATTGTGTAATTTATTGAAATGGTATTACATAGGTAGCAATTACAGAAAACAACTTTAGTACTATTGAAAATAAAACTCAGAAACAGAAATCTAAACTAAAGCCTAAAAATGTACTCTGTTCTATCATACTTTTTAGACAACATCTTGCAAACTTCTGTTGTTTACAGAACTCTGGCATCATCTGCACTCCACTCTATAAATACAGATAAGTGAAATTCAACCTTTTTTGTATGGCTAGACCACCTGTAAACATCAAAATGTTTTAAATACCCTAAATTCTGTAGCAACCTCAGTATTATACACTTCAAATTGTGCTGTTGAGTATTAGTCACTGGATACATCAAGAAGCTTTTCCCAAAACTGTACATAGCCCACAAACCATAGAAGTGTATTCCTTGTCTCATTTACTTCCACATAAGTTTAGGCATCATTTTATACTGGCTCAAAATTTGGTTTCCCATTCCAGTTTCAGTCTGGCTCAACTTTAGGGCGGGATTTAGGAATGACCTATAGAATTACCAGTACCACATGAAAAGCAAGTGTGAATTAAGGGACTCAGGGAGGAATTATCAATCACACAAAAATGAGATGAGCCCCAGTGATAGGAAGCACATGGAGTAGAAGAGCTGCAGTGAAATGAGCCAGGGCACAGAAAACATCTGCCTGTGGAAGCTGTGCTATCTCCCAAGCCCTGCCTGTGAGCCCACTCCAAGAACTTCAGCAAGACAAGTTACTCATTCTCACTTGACCTACTTCATCTTCTAATTAGCATTTGGTAATTGGCTGGAAAAAGTCCAGTTTCTTGCCCAGTAGATGCCCTTCAGGTATGCTGGCTGCTTTGGGTTAACGCCTGGGAATATGGCAATCTGTACTAAGTGACTTAGGAATACAAATCTCACTGTAATTAAGTGGAACATTTGTACCTAGCAGTGAGGGATTTTTGGTAATTCCAAATGTTACACCACATTGCAAAGGATGACATGAAAAAGCTGCCACTGTAACTCCAAAGAAGGATAAGAAAACAAATGAGAAAGATCTTGCTCTCCCTTTTCTGCATTTCAGAAGTAACATCATCAAGCCTGAAAGATTCAGTAGAAGTTTTATAGAGAGGGGAAAGAAGAGAACATAAGTGCACTTAAATCCAGTTGTAAATTAAGTATTTTTTCAGAACAAGTTTTAATTTCAGGTAAAATAGCAAGAACATTCTGAACAAAAATCAAAAAACCAAACCAAAACCAACCAGGATAATGGATAGGGAAAATCTAGGTAACAAATACTACAGAACTACTTGACTGGCAACTCAAGCTACCCTTCTGCTTTTTGTAAGGAACAAAGTAATCATTTACCAAACTCAAATGAACTCCAACTTTCTGCTCTGCAAATCTCAATCTGAAGGAGCATCCCAAGGCATGCCATCAAATCTGAAAAAGCTCCAGTTGAAAAAAGTCTCATCTGACCCTGGAGAATCAGTTCAGCTGAGAAAATAACAATACAAAATACATGTAAATACCTATTCAGATGCATTTTTCTGAAGGTGCATGACAGTTTGGGATTTTTTTTTTTCTCACCAAAAGCATCCAGTGCTTAGTCATGATGAATATTGTAGGGCACAAGAACATTTACAGCGGTTTCAGTCTCAACAAGAAACTGGTGACTACGAGCAGTGTGGATGCTGCATCCCTTTAACTGAATTGAGGTAGGCAGCATTCACTGCTAAACAAGTAATTGTATTTTCACACTAAGAAGTAAGAAGTCTGAAAAGTCAAATAGCAAGTGCACCACAATTTTGGTGGTACCAGTCATGAAGTCTAAACTTCAGTGAAGGTTGATTTGGTAATGGAAGGGTAACTACATCCTTCCAGTTTCATTAAAAAATATAAAGAAAAGCCTTTCTGGAGATATAGAAGTGTTTTCTGCTCAATCTTATCTACTGCAAAGTTCTTATTAAGAATGAGGATTTGGGGTCAATCCTCTAGTTTCAGGAAGTTAATCGAGTGATTAAGCTTTGACTAAAAATTTCAGGGATAAAGTTCTTCCAGCTGAGCTTAACCTCAGCATGTGTGATGGCATTAAAACTTACTAAATCCTCACTTGCCAGGAAGACTTCTGTTCGAAACAAAACTGATGAGTTGCTGCTGCCATCCCAACCTTACACCCTATATAATTAACACAATGACAGGTCAATCATATTCAACTGTTTCTCCTGCTCTCAGTGGCTGTTATACAATTTTTGAGAAAATAAAAGTAAATTTGGAACCCGCTCCTGCAAGTGCAAGTGTAAATATTCAGTTCTGTTTTGCTCTACAGACTTTAATACATGTGTATTGACCCACCCACATGCATTCACTTGAAACCAAGGCCACTAATTAGACGATAAATGTGCCAGGAAATTTGAGTTTCAGTTATGGGTTCCACCACAAATGTGTGATGCACTTTAAAACCTTTGCATGAAAGACACTGAGTGAGCACATAAACTAATATCGAGTCCCTTTTAATATCAGCTAATCAAAATTGCTGAAAAAGGAAAAAAATAAAGAAGAAGAATATAGCAGAATTTACCAAAGCATAAAAACAAAATGTTTCTTATATATCCCTCAGACATTTTTTTGGTAGTTTTCTCAGAAAAATATTCAAGTACACTACCAGCATTACTTCTGAGTTAGTTATAAACACTCCACATGCAAAGACACCTATAATGTTAGGTCTTCACACTGTGACCCATAACGTTACTGTGGTTCAAAGCAGCAAGTGGGGAGAAGTGGTTCTGTCCCACAGGGGCAGCCACAAGCCAGGCTGTTCATAAATGAGTCACTTGACAAACATAGTTCAAATTTTGATGTAGGAGCAGATTTTTGAGAAATTTTTGGATTACAGACATCGAAAAATGCTAAAAACCCTTCTGCTTTTGAAAAAAACAACAACAAAAAAACAACATAAAAAAAAAAAAAGAGGGCCAAAAAACCCCCACAATGAAACTTTAAGGAAACTTCCCAGTGTGAGCATTCATAAGACTCTCTGACAGCCACACTCCCAATGTCCCAGGCTGTCACTGCTGGGACCAAAGCCCCTTCCCAGTGGTGGCCCCAGTGACCTGGCAGGTTCCCACTGGACTCCCTGCACAGCCACTCAAGCCAGACCAGGGTTCCTCACCAGCTCCATCCCACGTTTCCCAAAGCAGAGGCTCACACATCTTGTTCCACAAAGCTGCATTAAGACAGAAAGAGCTCAAGCTGGTGCCTCTGAGGAGAGATCCCCAAGGAACCCCATGGCTTTTATTCTCTCATGCCAAGTTCTCACTCTTCTTCCCAAGCTCCCAGTGTCTGTTCACCTGGCTGGTGACACCCATCTTCTTGTCCTCTGTTACCAAGGCCTTTTGTCTTGGGTTCCCACACCCAGAGCTCAATCTGCACATTACAAACCAAGTTACCAGCACCAAATATATTCCTCAGCAAAAACAAATAGCCCAAACATGTTGAAAGGCTCCTTGCGGAAATAAATCTTTGCACAAATAAAGTTTTTTTAGAGCTGGTTGAAGACACAGTTCAACTACATACTGCTGAAGCCATGTTTGCCTGAACCTGTGCAAGCTGGAGGAAAAGTACTGAGCAGAACCAAACAAGACCTTTGTTTGTTTGTTTCCTTCTCTCTTTATAACTTTTAACAGCAAGAGCAGAGGGAGGAGCTGTTCCTGTGCAATGTCTTACACACGTGGCTGGCAAAGTTCCTGTGGATTGCAGGCACTGAGTGTGTGCCTTTCTGCCAATTCAAGTTCAAATCCCACTCATAATTTTGTCTGAAGGTAAGAACTCTGAACCTGCAATGCCTCCAACTCCAAAGCTGTCTCACAGTGTGCAAGGTTAATATATTAAGCTGTCCCCCTGCTCAATCCTGAGCCTCTTGGCATATTTCCTGGCTGTGACATCTGCCTATTAATATCTGACAGGAAAGCAGTCCAAAAGCAAAACTGTTTCAGGCCTCCAAGACCAGTGTTGACCTTATTTCTAACAATACATGTGAACTTCTGTTTCTCATCTACTTTAGATTGTGTGAAAGAAAACATAATACCTATAAAATACATATAAAACATATAAAACAGCTGAAAAAAATAGCATCAAGAAATACATGAACATAGAAAAAGAACAAAACACAAAATTACCCCCTTGCCACGAAAAAAAAAAAAATATTTGCATGGGATTTCTTATTGTTCTAGTTCACCTCTCACTGTTGATAGTTTTTCAATAAATCAACATCTCAGACTCATCCCAGAGCTTGTAACTTCCCTTAGCATGAAATCTTCCACTCCTGCTTTCTTCTTGCTGACAGTTTCCTATGGTTGTCAGGAGTCTTTCCCATATTCCTGTGCTCTCTGTCTTTGCAGTTTCTTTCTCTGTCATGCTAAACACCAGAGAAGACATTTGGGAGACCAGAATTCAAAGGTGTGGTTCTGGAGAACTCCCCTTAACAGCAGCATCGCTTGAACAATGTTTGCAACAATATTTTTGAGGTCTTAGGTTACTTTATGGAAGAGTGTCTTTTAACAGATTATTGTTGTCAAGTGAATCATTACTGGTCTTAGAGCAAAAGACATACATGTGATTAATTGGTGATACTGAGACCTTACCCAGGCTATCAGAAAATCATGCTTTGAAGAAAACCAGGAGATTTAAACACAAGTTGCCCAAAAGTATAAACACCAACACCAGATGACAGCATAGGCTATGATAGAGGGAGCACAGAATGATGGCAAAGCTGCCAAGGCTACAACGACAAAACAGAAATGGTCAATTATCGTCACTAAGAGAGTGTAAGTTTGTGAGCTGAAGAAAAAAAAAAAAGTTTTACAAGTCAATAAAGATCAAGTTAATAAACTATGTTTGCCAAACAAAAATGAGCCAGAGCAGGCTCCAGCTGTTGAGGAAGAAGCACTCCAGGCCAACAGTCCACTCTTCCAAATAAAGAGGAGAAAGAATCATCAATAACAGTGATTTCTGGTGAAGAAGGTGAGGTGCTCACCATCCCCCCTAACTCCACCCTGCTTTTCTACTGAATTATCACCATCAGTGTTAGCCCTGAGACGTTGAGGTTAATGAAAGTTAAGGCTAACACCAGAAGAAGGGGTCCATATAACAGTGTCTTTCTATCAGTTCTGATGGTCCCATTATTGGGAATGACTTGCAATAGTTGCACAATTTGGTCTACAAATATTAATATCATTATACCAAGACTAACAGCTCTCTGGGTAGACTTAAGACTTTAATGAGATTAAGAACAAATGCTGGTTTTGCATATACACTGTGATTCTTTAGGCCACAATAACACAGGGTGCTTGACATGTACTCTGCTCTTAAAGATGAAACTTAAGATGCAAAGTTGTGGCTTGAGAGGACATAAACTTGACCAGAAGCTTAATTTGAATCTTTATTCTTTTGACCCTACAAGTTAAGGAATTAGAAGAAAAAGCTGGTGGCTGCTCTCCAGAACACCTTCCTGAAGAGATGCACATCAGTTACAATGACCAAGAACTACATCTCTCTTCCGTGATGGGATCAGTAACAAAAAACTGAAGAGTTTCAACTGGTTCTGACCAGTGCCAACTAGTTCAAAATGGTTCAGACTGGTATAAACAGTATGGTTCCAACTGACTGAAAGCAGTTTGAACCAGGTCTGATCATTTCTCACTGCTTCAGACAGTTTCAACTGGTTTGAAACAGTTCTAACTGGTTCAAAACAGTTTTGATCTGATCCAACCACTTCCACAGGTTTTGACCTGATCCAGATCCAACCAGTTCAGACCACTTCCAACCAGTTATGAATGGTTCAATCAAGTTTCAACCAGACCCAACCAGTTAAAACAGGTTTCAACCAGAGTCAGCAGTTTGAACCAGTTTAAACTAGTTTGACTTGGTTTGTATTGGTTTGAACAAGATCAAAACAAAGAATAAAGGCAGTATTCTAGGTTTTAATGAAAATTCACAGAGGTCCCAGTCTCCTCATCTCCTGCAGCAGCAGGAGAGGTCTTGGGCAGAAAGGCCAGACAGCCCTGCCACTGTCACCATCTTTGCAACCACACAGGGTGGTTTTTCACTTCACACAGAAAAGCTCCCAGAATATAATGACCATAATAAAGTTGAAACCAAAAAAAATGGCTGTGATAGCAGTTTCAGAGAACATAATAAATGGCACTTACACCTAAAGATGGTAAGCTAATTTGTACTCATTTCGTGGCATTATTGACAGCTACACAGGAAAATTAATCAATACCTAAGCTACCTTATCTTTTCTTATAAGTGATGAAGCCTTGTCTCAAATGAGTTGGTATTTTATAAAGGTAGGATTATTAGATTAAGCAAGGAAAGCTTCTGTGCAAATTAAAACCTTTTAGCATCTTTGTCATTAGAAAAATACTAAACTTATTATGTATTATAATATTATGGGTTATGTTTTCATGGGAGGCTGAAACTCAAAAAGCTCCAATCTGAAATGAGAAATGACTTCTATGAACTGTCCCTGAAAATGCAGCACACGAAAATATCACACAGATTTACCAGTCTTTGTAAATAACATATGGATAAGGGGCAATAATTTATCTAAATGGTGCACAGAATAAAATTAGGACAAAAGTTAGAAACACTTATCCCCAGTTTTGAGACAGAACACCTGCAGCAACTTCTACTTATTAGCTTGAAAGTTTTGTCTCAAGAATGAAATATTTCCAAAAAAGCATTTAGTGAATGAACAAACCTAGAATGCTGGTAAAAAATGTCAAACTATACCTAAAAGGCATTAAATGAAAAAACTGATGAAACAAGATACAATAAGACCACATCAGAGCAACAAGGCAGCAAAGAGTGGATCAGAATATCTCCAGCTACCTGAGTAGCCAAAGAAGCAGGGGAGGATTTGTCTTGAGGGACTTCAGTGACATCCTATTTTGTCTAAGTCTATACAGACACTGAAGGCACATATCCAGCTAACCATATCTGGTAAAATAAAATTAAATTAAATTAAAAAAAAAAAAAAAAAGCAGAACAAAGCAGGGGCTGCCTGTGGTCGTATGTGAAGGAAGATTGGGGAGCTGCACAGCACAGCTGTTCTGTTCTTGTCACTGTCATGGAATAACTTACACTAAAGTTGAAAAATCTTAGCATTTGAGACCAAACTTTAGATGCACCCAATACAGCTGATATACTGAGAAATGATAAAACTGAAATATAAGGACCATCAAGCAGGAGGAAGAAAACCAGCAGAAAAGGAATATAAATGAAATGCAAAGAATGCAAAGGTGATGGATGCAAAGAAAAAACTATGAATGGTTCCCCAATACCCAACAAAGGCTGAAAATCCTAAAAGTTGCAAGAATTATTTCAAGAAGGTGAAAAAATATTGCTAAATAGTTCATTTACTTTTTGGTCATCATATCTTCAAGACTCATCTTTGTTCCAATTTGCTGGAGTAGCAAGCCATATGAAATAAAAAAGAACGTAAAAGACAAGTAACACTGAGTAAAGAAACACAATTCTTTTTTTAAATGCCTTTAGCCACCAAGAAGGAAATACAAGTAGAACTCCAAAGCATTTTTTTTAACATCAGCAAAATACAAGGGTAAAGAGAAACTGCGATAATTAAAAAAAAAAAGTTAATAGAGAGGAAATGGATTTTTTAAAAATGCTGTATTCTAAGACTGTAGCACTTGTAAATTTCAATCTTGTATTTAAAGCTGTAACTATGCATACATAACATGCTGTAAGACAAGTCTTTTAATTCATTATATAAGATTTCTTTCAATATATGAAATTATGCCTGTCCTTGGACAGTTGCAAAGTTTAACCAGTTTATATTTTATTTAATACTTATGATCCTAACAGCAGGCTGCCTTCGGCCTCATTTCCACTTAATTCAGAAAAACAACATTCCTTATTCATGTACTGTCTGATCAAAGGCTTACATTTAGCACAACACACACTTAAAAAAAAAAAAAAAAGAAGAATATTCTGAGTAGATTTCTTACAGCTAAATAAGAAGCTGAGCCCAGCTCATGGAAAATTTATTTGTTCAGGTCATACTGGTTTTGCAATTTGTGCACAAAGTTGTCTTGGGAAATTTAAAGCATTCAGAATCAAAAAGAATAAAGGAATGGTAAGGTATGGATACATAATGGCATAAACACAGGCATAACAATAAATGAATAGAAAAAACATGCCATGTGAGGTTTCTTTTCTTGAGTGGTTCATGTTTGCATTTATTTACATTATTTGCATGCTGATTAAAACCACTTTGGGCAGGAAGGATTCCAGGCATTCACATAATTGCAGCCATGCTGATGGATCTTTGGGCCCAGCAGCCACAGGACTGTGCAGACAGAGGGAAATGCCAATTACTTTGCCCTGAGTATTATGGGCAGATTGCTTGTACTTAGACAAGCCTGCATGTCCCATCAGTCACTGCCTGCCAAGGTACAGAACTGAAGTTCTACTTAAACCACCAAGGTAGAATAAGGTCAAGTCAATCCCATTCAATTTCCAGGGTGGTTTAAATACCTGGTCCACCCTCACACAGCCACTGACAGAACAAATAAATGGTCTGTGAAGCCACAAAAATTATTATCTCTTGAATACTAATTCCCTTGAATTTGATCTGATGGTCTACCTGACCTCTGACACTCTCTCAGGAGTTTTGCAATCAAGATGCCTCAGCTCCCAGCAGTGCTCATGGTGGAGGAAAAGCAGAACACAGTTGAACTATTTCACAGGTAACCACGAACACAAATTCTGGCTGAGCTTTTGTTCGTTTTGCTGTGCTGAAACTAAAAAGCAGTTGCAGTTTTATCTAGCTAAAGACACAAGCAAAGAGGTTATTTTAAGGACCTGTGAACTGACAATTCTTCTGGACTAGAATTCATGTCACGGAGCTCAAGACAACCATCCTGGCTTAGGGTGTTCTGGTGCCAGCTTTATTTTACTCGAAATACAAGTTTGTTATGCTTGACAAACTGAGTGTGACCAGAAACACTTCATTTGTCTTACTTCAGCTGCTGCAGAGGAGACAGGCACAATAGTGTTCAATCTGGTATTGAATGGGTTTGGTCTGCTTAATTTCTTACTTCTGCTAAGTATCTACCTGCCTGCAAGGACAGGAAAATGGCAGCATTTGTAAAGTTACAGGTTCACACATGAGAAGCATGAAGATACATAAAGAAATTCTTGCAACTATTTACATTTTAGATTTCATCGATGATACAAGCAGTTATTTTATCCATTTTAGAATGTTTCCAACTTTCTGCTTATTCAATAAATATCTCTCCTAACAGCCTGCTATACACTCAAGAGAAAACATTTTCTTAGATATAGGTGTAAAACCTCACTCACAGTTATAAATTTCAACTACAGATGTTTTTACTCTGAGAATTTCTCTTCTTTAATCATTGTGAAAGAGATCCTAGCACAGCTTAAATTAACTTTTTTCCCAGTATCTTTCCAGAGGGAAATCTGAAGGAGAAAAAATTTGGATACAAATCATCATTTGTTCTTAGAGCTGGCCTTGCAGGCCTTCCAAAACAAATTTGTCTGCAGATCCTCAACAGCAGGAGCTGGAGCAATCTGTCCTGATCTTCAGTCAAAAGAATGGATCCCCTATCCAGATCCATTTTAGTCCCTGAAGTACTTTGCACATGCATTGATTCCTTGTCAGACTGCCACTGGTTTTGACTGAGATTCCCTTTCTCCCATGCTCAGTCTACGTTGCAGTATCAATTCTGTTAGTTCAGAAAGTCCATTTCATTCTTGCACATTGTTAACTATCTCTTTCACTTGGTCCTAAAAACTTTATGTAAGGCAAGAAAAATCCTAGGATCAACAAAGCTGGGTTTCTTCCTCTATGAAATAGATGATTCTTTCAAAACCCCTATAAAGTCTTATTACGGAGAAAAAGAGTTCTTCTGAGCAACAGCAATGGAGCTGATAGCCTATTTTGGAAATAACATTTGTCTACAGCAGTTGTCTCCAAATTGGCATTTCTGGCATTTCCTCTGGACAATTTCTCCCTCAGGCTTCAGCCCTTGCCTTGTGATAATCACAACCCTGGACTGTCAAGTGTTGCTTCAGCATCCCTTGGCCACCCCACAGGTGGCTCAGCAGCCCCACAGATGGGCTGGGCTGCTGTCACTGCTCCATGTGCCCCAAAACTGCATCCCCAACACCACGGGCATCAAGTGCCTCATTCAAGATCCCTTTCACTTTTAATATATTTTAATAATTCACTTTTTATCTTCCCCTATATTATGGCACATGTTTTACTGGATATATGCTTCCTCTGGCTGTGTAACCCCAAAGTTGTGCTCCCCTCAGGTATTTTCTCTAGTGTTGAATCAAGTTTTTAGATTTGCTTCTCCTTCCTATGTTTTATTATTCCACTGATTTCACATGCTAACTGAAAACGGAATTAACTTTCTGGTTTGCTTTCTCAGTGAAGCAAATGGAATTTGTTACCTCCATCACAAATTAATACAATACAGCTTGGAAAAAATAGTTTACATATACTTGGAAAACTTGTAACACACTTCATGTCAGTAGTTGGCACATGAATAATTCAGATTCAATTACTCAGTGACAGAGCTACTATACAAACTGCAGAAAAATTAATTGTTTATTTCTTAGTGTGAAGGAAGATAGTCCCCTGTATTCAGCATCTCAAATAGTGCAGTGAGTAACTATAGGAACAGCAAGTTTTACTGACAACAGGAGGACAGGCAAAGAATGTTGTTTCCTTTCAAAGTTCTGTGTTCTTGGCATTGCAGCTAAACAAAGTTTCAGCAGTAGATGAACTGATGATTTTACCTGCAGAGTAGCAATGTGATTTGACCCTCACCCACTGTAAGGGCAGTTGATTAAACATCAGAAATTTTCTAAAATAATTGTGACAAAGGAAGCAAATAAACAATCAATTTCATAAATGGGTATATCTTTGGAAAGAGGGACTTCTGCAAACTTCTGGGAAAACCTGGAGGCCACAGCAGGGCAGGAGACCTGAAACAGATATTACTTTTACTGAAACCGCTAGGAAAAAAAAAAAAAAAAGTTTGATTCTAAGCACCTACACTTCAGTCTTTGCTAAGGGATGAAGGAAAGTTTTCATTTCCCCCTCAAGGGGGAAGGAACGTTGATACAGCAGTCACTGGAAAATGGGCAGTCAGTTTGAAGCAGAGTTGCTAAATCCATTAAGTACTTCAAGAACGGACAAAGTCTCATGATTTCATATTAAATTTGCTTTTCATTTGCCTGGTGAAAACATACAACCTTAGAACATCTGAACATCAGATACCAAGGAAAGGAGAAGAAAGGTCAGAGCTTCTTTGAAGTCCAAAAATGTAACTTGGGTTATTGTCTAATTTAATTTTTAAGGGAGAGGTAAGACTTAGCACAGGTACAGGAGAAAGATAAGCCAGTGACACATTTACATCCACACAGCCTACTCATGCTATTGAACTGCAGAAATGATCATTATTTGTTACCACACAATGTTGAGCATTTAGGCAAATGAACTGGCATTTACCCCAAGGCAATCATTTATCTGTTTGGAAAGGCTTGCATTTGCATGTGGGTTTCTTTATTTCTTTTTTTAACCAAACACATTATAAACAGTCTTTGCTTCACTCCAATAAAGGTTTGAGGTTGTCCTTGCTATGGGAAAAGCTCATAACATCACCACCAACAAAATCTTAACTTAGTACTCAAAACGACTAATGGGACAGAAAAGAGTGATGACATCTACATGTAAAAAAAAAAAACCCCACAAAACAAAAACCCAACACAAAACCAAAACACAAACAGAGCTCTACTTGTGCCCCTCCCAGCAGAAACACCTCCTGCATGCTTGTACTGAAGTCCATGTTGGTTCTTCTGATACAATCTGCCAAGGGAAATGCACAGACGAGAACTCTGAAGATGAAATGCCACAAGAAAACGTCTATGAGGTAGATAAGGCTTTAAATTACAGATGATAATTCAGCATATTTTACTTGTCCAGTGTTTAGTTCTTCAGTGAAAACTGAACACTCATATATCAAGAAATTTCATTTCACATTTAAATTCAGTTCCTTCAAAACTTTATTAACTTTGAGACTAAAGCAAAAGCTTTGAATCAAATCTTCAGTAATAAGGTCTCAAAAAGAATTTGTTAAATACTTAAAACTCTACTAAAATGAAAGGAACAATTTCACTTTTAGAAAAGAAAAATATCACAGAAATGGCCTGTAAGACTATCCTAAAATATGTATTAAAATAATTCAAATTATAGTGAATTTTTTACAGCTAAAAGTATGCTTTGGTGGCATGGAAGCTAATGGGTTTTTGCTTTTAACATTCTATTCTGCTGCCAAATATCCTCAAAACAACAACTCTAAGAAAACAGGGTTTATTGTGAATCATGATTCATTCTATAAGCTGCAGAAATAAAAAAAAAATCTTGAATAATTTTTTTTTTTTTTTTAAACGGAGAAGTTAGGCATGGTAACAAAACCAAATGCAAATAAAAGCATTGCTTGCACCATTGCCAAGATTAGTCAGAATTAGTCAGACTTTGCCTCCTAAGAGGCGATTTTGGTAGCGGTGATAAATTCGACTAAAATATGATGTATGCAAACTAGAATTAAATGAGCGGGATTACCTGCAAATTGGAATACATCTTATTTGTTATTTCCTCACATGCAAAAGCAAAGATAACGTTTTTAAAAGGAATGGGCAACATTACAATTTATTACTGCAGCACAGGCACGACCTGCTGTACAAAGCCATTACACAGCTGCAGAAAAGCCCTGCCTAATTACCCCTTCTAGTTTAGGCTCCCTCATAACTCCACTGCAGAGGCTGAGCTGCACCAGTCCTGAATTCTGCACTCTGCACACCAGAGACAGCAGTTATCACAGGGTTTGGCTTACAATGGCACCTGCAGAGGGCTGCAGACAGGCTGACACAGCCACTCTGAGGTGTGAACTGATCCTGTTTGTCAAAGCAGGTGCTAATGAAAATGCAAAATGATAACAAATTTAAAAGTCAGCATTAATTGTTCCGCTGCTGAACACGACAGAAGGAAAAAGTCACTGGTGGATCTGTTGTTACTGAGCACAGCAGCAAGGAGTGATACCCAGGATGGAGAAGGCAACATGATACTTCTACCGAAGGCTGCAGGAGGTGGCAAGGGGCAATGAATAATTTTCCATCGAGGGTTTAGAGTATTATTTATCTCATTCCAAGACAGACATGAGAGGAACAGACACATAAATTTATGGAACTGCCTGCTCTGGCATGATAGGACCAAAGGCATCAATGAAAGAAAGACCTGAAGGAAAAAGTTATGTCCTCTTCTTCAGTGTACTGCTTACAAAATTATGCTGGTACTGACCACCAAGGGCTAGAGAGCACCCACTACCCAAACAGGACACAAATCACAGAATGGTTTGGGTTGGATGAGACCTTAAAGACCATCCAGTTACAACCCCCCTTCTATGGGCAGGGACACTTTCCACTAGAACAGGTTGCTCAAAGCCCCATCCAACCTGGCCTGAACACCTTCACAGATGGGGCACCCACAGCTTCTCTGAGCAACCTTTTCCTCACCACACTCACAATGAAGAATTGCTTCTTAATACCCAATATAAACCTGCCCTCTTTCAGTTTGAAGACATCACCTGTTGTTTTACAACTACATACCCTTAAAAAAGAACACAAGACCCTTTTACAGTGAATGAAGCACAAAATGCTGGGCTTGCCCTGGCTCTCCACCAACTTAAATCCTGCTGCATTTAATTATTTCAAGCCTAGGAGTATTTAACACATTTTATTTTCCTGCTGTTTGCTCACCCCTGGGAGCAGCCACCTCTGGCACAGCTCTCTCCTCCAGAACCTGGAGGAATGGTGGGACAGGCCTGGTGCCCCTTGGTCTCCACCCAGCAGCATCCAGGAGGCAGAAAACAAACTTAAGGGTTGGAGACTAGAAAAAGAGTATTTCCAGTCCTTTCCATATAAACCTTAGCCTGAGCAGCCTGTGGATAACAGGGCTATCTACAAGTTAGCCATGTGGATAGCTTAGACTGTTTTTCAAACATACCCATCTTTTTGGACAGTATCTTAATTTTTGTTTTGAAATACCAGTTACCCTCTAAGTTGTCAACTACTCTGTAATAAAATTCCCCATAAAGTGTTATCAACATTCAAATATCCCACTCATTTAAACAAGGTGCTGTTATAATACAGTGAGCACAATATCACATAACTTCACAAAATTTCTTGTAGATATTTAAAAAAAATTGCACTTTTTTGTTTGAGAAAGCAATTTGTGCAGGAGCTTCATCCTATAAGCAATATTCTTAGCTGAGATCACATAGTCTCTTTCAAACAGTGTGTGGCAAATTGTCGATTATAGTCAATTAAAGAATACAATATGAAATGGTTTTATGCTACACAGTTCTTTCAACCACAGGAAATGACTAGCAAATGCTATCAAACAACAAAACCTATGAAAACTTGTCAAAAGCAACAACATGCCTTGCACACAATGGCTAAGTCAGAGATTCCCTAAATCCAAAACGATTCTGGCATCTGTATGCCTGCAGTACAAGTCTTCACATTACTTCACATTACATAAATGATCAAAGCAGTACTCTATTCCCAATTTCAGCTAAAGCAATTGTCAATTTTTTTTCTCTTGCTTGTTGAGGCTTGATGTTACCTCCCATTAAAAAAAAAAAAAAAAAA
>VZTR01008862.1:0-28251 GCA_013400775.1 Chaetops frenatus
CACAACCTCTCTGAGCAACACAATACCCCAGTAAGATAATGCAGTGCAATTGACTTAATGGGTAAATCCATAAGCCATGCTCTTTTCAAGATGTACATCCTTTTTCTATATTTCCTCAAAAGCAAGAGAATGAAAAAGAACTGAAAAACATTCCCATCTCATTCTATTTTCATTTTTCACACGTTTAGTTTTTCATTAGTTGAACTTCATAAAAATTATCAGTGTGAGAAGTTTTCTTACTCGTGATCCAAAATACACATGTTTGAAAAAGAACAGGATTTTTTTTTTTCAAATACAAGATATTTCTCTCAAGGGTTGCATCTGAACTTATCTGAGACCCCTGGGACTGCATACCCTGGTTCCAGATGTACATCTATTTGCCCACAGTGTGTGTAATAGCAATAATAATAGCACCAGCCTGGTGTGTGAGCCTAGCCTGCTGTAAATGAACACAATTGCTCAGCTGACATTCCCACTACTGTTGAAAGCACAGCTCAACTAGACCATTTAGTCAACCATGACTGCTCTGATTTTACAAAAAAGACCACATATTAATTTCAACTCTTTCTGTTACAAGAACTTAGTCATTTATAGCAGCTTTATGTAGAACTTCTATTTTCTTTTTCCTGTGTGCTTGTGATAGTGTTTCGTTTCTCCTCAGTGATAGTAGAAAAGGACCCGATTCTTCAGCTTCAGTAGAAAAGGACCATGAAACTTCAGCTGGGTTGCAGAGGAGTTTTTAGGAAAGGTCCTGCTAGTTGGCTATTTTTATTTTCTGGCATCATTAGATGTCTGGAAAATAGCCCTGAAAAATTGAGTCCAGGCACATTGACTTCAGAAATTGTTATATATTAACCAGAAATTTCCCCTTCCCCCACCTACTTTTAAAATTTTTAACAGTGGAATATATTGAAACATGTAGAGAACTGTAAAACGGCCAAGAGGACTTACATAAAACTCACTTAAATGATCCACTTCTGCAGCAGAATAAATCAGAGGAAATATTAGCTAGGAAAGAGGATATCTAAAGAAAGTGACTGCAAACTGCTAGTTTAAAAAAAAAGTGTGATATTCCTTTCAATTCCCCTTTTTCTACTCTCAAAGAGCCACAGTTAATTGGATTGCTTACAGAAAGATTCTCATCAAATCCATTTTACTCTATAGAAACAAAGAAGTCACCCTTTTCCCTTGGAGCAGCACAGGATGTTTGTAGGCTGATTTACTCATCCTTTGCTGCTGCATTCAAATGCAGTCACTTCATGTTGGGTAACAAGCATCTCCTGGGAGATGTGACAAGTGCTGAAATGTGTACGATAAATCTCATCCATCTGCCAAATCACTGCCCCCTGCATTTCACAGCCCAGCATCTTTTGTCTGTGGGGAGGAAGGCAGTGGAGTGCCTCCAAGATGAGGGCAAGATTGGAAAGCGTGATCAGAGCCTGAATGCCCTGGCATCTGCTGCCAGCAGAGTGAGTTGCAGTGGTATTTCTGAGAACTCCCGTGACTGTTTATTACCACGTATTCCAAGAAAACTCCCAATATAGTCACTGCTGTGAACAAAGACTGCAGGCTATAAGCAATAGATGAGCTAACCTAACCTTCCTGCCTTTTGGGGCATATTTCCTTTGGCCTAGAGCAAGGACAGCCACCCTGGAGAGCAAGGTGCAGGAGGCACTGGTGGGGAAGGGGATGAGTGGGTGGCTCCTGCCCTGCCTCAGGGGCCAGGGCACAGGTGAGGGAGCAGGACTGAAGTGTTGATTGCTGGAATGGCAATTTTAGCCAGGCTGCTCCCACCCACCCCGCTCCTGTAGCTCCTAAAGCTGTTCAAGGCTGGGGACACTACAGCAGTACCTCTCCCGAGGCCTTGGCTTCAGCCTTAGCTGCTCTGTGGAGATGTGGCACAGAGTGGAGCGCACACTTTTTGGCCCATTTTCTGCCCAAGGACAGGCAGAGAGGGAGCCCCAGGAGATGCCGCACACATTCCAACCACCTCTCTTATTCCAGCTTCTCAGTGCTAGCGTTTCAGAAGAAAAAACCCCACACCTGAAAATCCCAGCACTCAGCAAGCAGGCAGTGCAGCCATCACCACAGCTGCTCTCCCCAAAACACCCTCAGTGCCTGAGTTTCGGCTCCACTGGCATTGGACTGATCATATCAAAGTCCTTACCTATGCTTAATTTCTATTTTTATTTCCCCCCCAGAATATTAGCTTCAGATGTCACTGCTCTGCTTACTTTTTAATTAAAGACTTCGACATTTTTAAGCCACTTTATATTTCATATCTTGGCAATATTCAAAGAAGGACTACACAGATGGGCAAATAATCATATCAAGATCTGAGGCAGTGCTTCCCTTCATCTTGGTCCACTTGGGTAAACTCACACCACATGCCAGAGCAAACTATTCTTGTAAAGAAGACAAGGGTTGTAAATCCCTGCTGAAACTTATTTAGGAAGGGTAATTTTGGCTATGCAGAAGTGTCGTACATTAAATACAAGTACAGGCAAAATTTGCTGGGAAGGGCTCTGACATTTGTACGTTAGATGGACGGTCTATTAGAGAGGCTCCAAATTCTGAGCAAATGTAAGACAATATATTTTTAAATATAATTTAGACAGCAATTTTACATGCAGTCTCTTCAGAGCATTGAAACTTTTCAGTTTTAATTCCATAGTCTCCAGCTTTTACAATTAAATAAATTTCCTTCAGTCATTCCTAGGTATTCCCTGTGCAAATGCACTGTAATTTTATCTAATTTCTGAAGAGGTGTTTAGAAGGCTTGAATAGTATATTTACGTAAGCTGGGCAAAGATGCAAACATTTACTGTCTCCTCTCTCTTTTACAAAGCTCTTGCATCTGTCTTCCTTGCGCTTTCTCCAGGAAGGAGGAAAGCTGGGAGCACCACGAAACAGCACTGGCAGCCTGAACCACCCCTGAAATGCAAGCATGAGAAATGTGATGAGGCATGTCCTTGGGTGGACATGAATTAGGAACCACAGCTACAGAACCTAGTTTTGTTGAAGACATCCATGTCCTTCTTTGCCTTATTGCAAAGATTTTATGCCAAGTTGGCAAGTTATCCCAGCAAGCTCTGGGATATCAGTTTTGTTAGAATAATTTGCCACTGAATTAAGTTTCTTTGTAAACCTTTTATTTCTTACTGTGCTCTAGTGTATTGGGGAGGCACATGAGACTCACTTGTAAAACTGCAGGTGTCGGGTTTCTTGCACACAGTACAAGTCTCACACGGAGTTTTAAAAGTTACAGCCAACTCTCCCGCATGAAGGTGGTCTGATTCCTGACAGGTAAGTGGCTACTTGGCTACTTGGTGACATTGTACTCCTTTCCATGGCACTGCCGTGGCTCCTCCGTGGCACTGCAGAAGGGAAACTGTGCCTGCCAGCTGGGCAGACTGATGAACAAAGCCAAGGACAGGATGCATGGAAAACCCTCTCCAGCTCAAGTGGGGAAACTCTGACAAAACACAAGGGGTTTTAAGATATCCCCTAGAAAAACAGCAGTTGCTTTTTTACAAAAAGATGCAGTGGTTACCAGCAGTTGCAGCCACCTAGGCCAAGCCCTGTGGCAATAGCACAGTTCCAGTCTCTGCTGCTGGGTCTGCACCAGAACCAAACCTAACCAGCTTCAGATGGCCTCTTTTCTCTTCACAGCAATTATGAATACCTATTTCCTCCTCTAATTCCAGCATAAAACTCCCTTAGCTTGAATGTGCCCAGCTCTGGATCAGTGAAATCTTTTTGATTTGACATCTTAGACCTCCATGCAACAAGAAAGAACTAAGAGGTCACTGCTGCTGACTTGAAGGTAGTTTTGTTACTCCACAGGGTGTGTGGCACATGCACACAAACCTGGGAATCAGCAGGATAGCACAGTCCCAATGATTTCAGCTCTTCTTGTTTTGCAAACATCTCATGTCAAACACTAAATATGTCAGTGGTCCAGAATCAAAAATTGCCATTTCCTGGCTCTCAGGCAGGCATAACTTTCATAGATTTGACTTTCAAGACTCATGCTGGAACTAGAATCACATAAGCAATTGTACTGATTCAAGATCACTTAAACTTGTTACCGTCCTCAAATTCAGCCATGCAGTGTAATAACGTTATTAATCATTTTGATAAAACCCACCTTCTACACATAATGACAAATGTGAGGAGCTTAAAAAATGTGCAGATTGCCTGGATCTGCATGCAAGAGAAGAAGCCTGCTCAGTTTCAAGACAATAATAATTTTTAAAAAATGGTTAGGAATATAAACATTGATAAACTTGCCTTACAAATATTATTTTAAAGATGCCTGTGACAGACTGCCTGAAGTCAAAGCCTAATAAAGCAGTTATCTTCAAGGGGACCTCTTTACATGTTTAAGAGGAAGCACATGCCTCAGGGCTTTGCTGGGTTCCAGACACACTGTCCTTACAACAAGCATTGTGCTACCTGCAGTCTCTGCCTTATTCCAGTGGGTATTTCCCCGTGTCCAAATCCCAGGCCACAAATCCCAACGTGCTGTAATCGAGTTGCTTTGTCTGAAATCAGTGACCAAGAATGAGAGAAGGGCTGCAACTTGTGCTTTATGTTTAACATCTTTATGAGGCAGAACATAAGGTTTTCTATCCTTTGCATACATCTGCAGAGTATTATCCATATGACAACCATAACAAAAGAAAGAAAATTAAAACCAGACGTATTGGAATGAATACAAAATAAACAGTTTGCTTAATATCTCTGGCTAATTTATCTTATGACAAAAGTGAAGCAAATGCTTCTGTCTAAGCTTGGGGGTGGTGGTGGAGATTAGGAAAAAAAGCAAAATATTTAGCTTACCTCACCTGAAAGCAATCTCCTCTTTGATCTTGTTTTGCTTGAATGCCAGCACCACTTCTTCTCCAGGATCATCAATTCCTTCTCCATCTCTATTTGCTCTTTTCCATGCAGCTGAGTGGTACTTAGTTGCTGGCTGGGGTTAAACCATGACAGACCTTAATTTCTGTAGCTGCACAGACACAAGCCCTATAGATTTTACTCTACTCAGGTCATATCAGTGACTGCTGTGCTTGGCCTTTGCTACTAGTAAATATTCCCTTGGATTTACTTTTACACCCCAAACCTCTAACAGTTTAAACTTTGACCCAGACCAAGAGCATTGATATAAACACAATAGCATTTGTCTTTGCTGTATGGGTTAAATTCCATTTAAAGAACATCTGTAAGGCTGAAAAGTAAGACCCTGTTAGGTAGCAGATGGTGCCAATTCAGTCCTCTTTGGATACAACCTCTGGTTACTGCATGCTCCAGTTTTCCATGGCATTCCCACTGTCTGCATGGCATGTTTTGGCTGAGATGCAGATCCTAATTTTTAAGGATGCTGGGACTGAGATGAACAAGCTCCCAGAAGGCTGATGGATCAAAACCAAAGTGAATTTACACTACTTTTGTTATTATTTATAGGCATCAAACTACATATAATTAGATAAAACAGTCTTTATCATGCAGCATGTTGGACTCACCTAACACAATCACATTACCAAGTCCATTGGTGAGGAAAAGGGAGCACACTGACGGATAAATATTTGTTTGTGTGGTTCTTTTCCCATTTTATCTCTGATTAAATATACCTCCTTGAGTTAAGCTGCGTCCCTCACTCCCAAACACTGAGAAAGATTTGTGCATTAAAATGTTCTCCAAGTTCATCCCATGTGCTTTTCAGGGCACTATCTCTATCCTGCCTCATGAGAGCCACATGGGGCTGGACAGGGCCCAGGCGAAGGAAACTTGCACAGGGAGGGAAAAGCTCCTTGATGGTTCCTTTATCCATGGTCCAGGACACCAGCCTGGCCACAGCAGACTTGCCTGAGACTGCACAAGGTGAGGCATTTCACTCCTCCAGCATTCCCCACCAGCCAGCTGTGGTACCCCACAGAGCAGGGCAATTTCAAACCACAGCTGGGGCAGGTGGCCAGGGAAGGGGCAGGGCATCCTTTCAGATGGACAGGAACACCAATCAAGGCAGCACTGACAAAATGACGAAAGGGAGATGAGATCCTCAAGCAGTTAATACTATCCAGCTGACATAGGGGAGGATATGAAATCTATGAAAATCTACATAACCCACTGACCCAAAGAAGCAAGGGATTTGTTTATCCACGAGCTAAACCAAAAAGCTTCCAGAAATGTGTCAGCTACCAAAGCAGCTGGATACCCCTTGCAAAGGGACATGGTTTAGCTCTGGCACTCAGTGCCTCACTGAACAGCATTTTAAACAGCATTTGGAGAACAGAGGCTCCAACTTTACACATAGCAATACACAAAAAACTTAACATTAGTGATTAGGTGAGGTTTTGCAATCCATTTCATCCCCCACAAGTTACAGCACTGCACAAGGGCTGCAGCAGCTCAAGGTGCATTCTGCTCACACAGCCCCATAGAGCTGCTAGGCAAAATCTCTAAGTGGACTTCAGCAGAGGTGGCCATGCCAAGAGCTGGAAGAAGCTCAGAGATGCAAAGCCCTGGGGGAATCTGAGATAGGACTGCTACCTACAGACAGCGCATAACGGGATAGTGTAATTTGAAGCAGCAGCTGGCACTGTAAAGTTAAACAAATCTCACTTCAGCCTCTGGGTAGCCCCAAGTCAGCCGATGACAAAAAAGGATTTGCTTGTGCTCGTGTACATCATGCAGATAAAAAAACCCTATTTGACCTCAAAGAAAAAAGTGGGCAGAAAAAAAATGCACACAATTTGGTGCTGGATATAAATGTAGAATGGAGAGGGAAAAGTCCCTTACCATGAGGCTGCAAGGTCTGTGTGCCCCTTAGGTTCCCCTCAAGAGCATCCACAACTCCTGCCTGCTGTTTTACCTTGCCATGCCCAAATCATCCCACTTTTTCAGACCATATACTCATCAGTCTCTCACAAGAAACAACTGACAAAACAGCCTACTTGCACAAGCTCTTGCCCTGTTTCTAAACTGTTTCCTACTGTCACCTCCTCTTTCCTCCTGTCACTGTGCCCTGAGTCCTGGCCTCTGCTGCAGCTCACGTCTCCCTTCTGTCTCTACAGTACCAGTAAAGACTCCCTTCTGTCAATAAGCACCATTAAACCACTTATACACACTGACCTTTTCTCCCCTCAGGGAGTAAGATGGGAGCTTACTGTATGTACATCATGGCAAGACATGAAGGACAGAATAGCAAACACTGTTACTATTAAAAAAAAAAACCTGATTTGAATAACAATTTCTATCCTCATTGATTTTGCAAACCCTTGCCAGGAAGATGTTAGACTCTTCTCTTAACATTCTCCCTGAAAAACAAGTAAGTCATTATATTTATTTAGACACATGCTGATAAGAATAGGTTCACACTTGCCTTCAACAGTGATTATCCTTGAATGTAAGTTAATTTAAAAACCTAACTTATATATAAGCCTCCAAAGATGTATTTTTGGGTCTCTGGATGCGGGAGAACAAAGGGTCAGGGTGGTGCTGGGTGGAAGGATAGGAGATGAATGACAGAGAGGCAGCAAGCAGGGGCATTTGTTGGGCTGGACTGGCTGGGATTGTAGCTTCTGCCAAGATCTTTCCAGTGGCAGACCTATCCATGGAAGAAGGTGGAATCTGGATGCAGGTGGCAGTCCACAGCTCCCATATATTGATTTTCATTTAACTGTTTGCACCCTTTGTGTAGCAGAGCAAAGACCACCACATTCCTCCCATCACATTCCAAATTAAAACTCCCAGTTTCACAGTAATACCTAATGTTGTTTAAATAGTGATGCAGTGCTCCCACAAGACACCACAACCCTTGAATGCTGATTACCACTGAGCAGAAAAATACAAGGTTCCCCTACCACAGCCATGCAATTGCTTTTAAGATGAATGTGGTATAAGGAAATTTATGCCAAAGTTCTGCAACCTTGTAAAAGACTTTTTTTGTTGGGGTAGCATTTCATAGGCTTCATCAGAGCACACTCAGAAACTGATTGCCACCACAGACACCCACTTAGAAAAAATGAAAAAGAAGCATCAAAAAACAACATGCAAGGTTTAAAGACAAATTTGCAGCCTTATTGTAGCATCATTTAACTTCCACTTATACACACTGATTCATTTCAGAGGAAGTCCAACCTATTTTCTTCTCCAGGTGACACTTGTCTGAATTTCCCAGTAATCCTCTACTGATTGTCAGTGAGTACCACATGTGGAAAAAAAAGTCACGCAGCAGATTAACTTCACTGTGATTGTTTAAAGCAAAGTGTAAGTCCAAGATTGGATCCTGGGTAAAATGAAATCCTGATAAAACCAAGGACAAAATCCTTAATTCTGATCTTGCTCACTGGACAAATATAAGCATAAAATAAAGTAGCTTTGATACCAGTAATTTTTTACTTGGAGGGGAACAAGTTGAAATCAGTGAGGTTGTACCTGCTTAGGTTATCCATGAATTTGGCCCTATACTTGCTTTCACGTATTTCCCTTTTGCTTTATGTGGGCTACAATTACCATTTTGGTCTAATATCTCAAGTTATTTTTCCAGCGGAAATTTCTGGGTGGGAAAACTTGACACTTTGGAAAGTGTGCCAAAATTTAGTGCAAGTTTATATTTACCAAAGGAACATTTGACATTTCATTGATGCATCACAAAGAGAAATAAGGGACACACCTGACAGGATTATCTCATAATGAAGTATTTTAAAACAAACAATGGCACTACCCAGCAGTAAGAAAAAGCAAAGCGAAGGCAGAAGAACAGAAAAGGAAACAACTGTGATCCTATGGAAAGTGTGAATATCACTCAGAGCACAGTGACACAATCCTTAGTCTCTCAGTACAGGAGAAAGCTTGGAAAGCATACACAATCCGCTGGATATTTTTACAGGAGAAAGCTTTTAAAGTATACCCAAAATGCTGGATATTTTTAAATAGTTCAAGGTATTTCCAGAGCAAATACGAAAGTGCTTTATTATCACTTGCATACCCCATCATCTTAAGTATTTTATAAAAAGTCAGCCAAGCATAAATTTTAGTGTGGTGATTTTAAATTTCTTTAGAGATGTTTTTGCTTTCACTACATCTTATTATAACATGCCTTTCTTATACAACTTTCACGGGTTCTCTAATGACACAGTGGTTTTCTATCCCCAAACTGCCATACATAAAATAGGTTGGGGCTTATCAGAGATTTGCTCTATTTTCAGTTTCCTATCTAAGCCAACCTCAACTTTCTTGGCAGAAGATAATGAAAAAGACCACTAGGCAAAGCAATAAAGAGTAATATAAAATCTCATTATAAGCCCAATTCATAAAATTGCAAGCTGTAGTATGCAGTATGCACAAGTAAAACTGAAAACCAAGTTCAAGCACACCAAACGAGATCATAAATTAACTGTTGTTTTTCTGTCTGAGAAAAGCCATTCTTTAATGAGCTTGGAAACACAGCTAAATATTTTCTTTCATAAATTTAAGAAAAAGCCATACCACTTTTGAGACTTCTGCTGGGCTGCTTTTTCTCGTCTCTCTTTTCCTCTTTTAAATTTTAAATACTGCACAGGAACCATTTGCTTTGTGAGGTTCCCATAGTTAGGACTGAACCCTTCTCACAGGAATTTTGGCACCTTATTAATTAGCTGGTTATGAGAAGGAGCTGCACTCTTTCAGTGACTCCTATTTCGCCATCAGTAAAGTGTGATACCATAGTAAATTTCCATCAAGCAAACTATTTCTGGTAATTCCCCCTAATTAACACCAGACTGCTAATAATAAATTAGGCCCTATGTGTTTCTGATATAACCAAGATCTTGTCTCAGCACAAGATATTAACCAACGTCCCAAGAAAGTAAAACTTGAACCTAAATTAAGCCTTTGCTGGTAAAAGGATTTATATGCAATTTTGTGAGAAACCCTTTGAAGATCTCATATAGAGCATTTTGACCAGCATATGTTTTGAGTGACAGAGAGATTTGTTCTGTGCTGAGCAATGAAAGTGGATTTATTGTGAAAACACACCATTGAGTTTTAAGCCCATAAATCTTACACTGGATTACAGCATCTTAATGAATGAATGACAGATCTCTTTTTTTTTGGATGGTGCATTTTAATGTTACATGACGTGATTGATAGAAACCAAACCTTTGCCATTAAAATGTCAAATGCAGACTTCATGCCTTTAAAAATTTGGCTTCTGGAGCTTAATGTACTGTTTGCAAATAGACTTGTGTTTGTCTCACTCCTAGCCTAAACACTGAAGGGGAGGCAAGTTTTCTGTAAAGTTGCCTCTAAATTTTATAGAGCTATGTGCAGTGTTTTCCTATGCTTGTGTAAGTAAAGGTAGAGAACAACAGCGCATTTGCCTGGTTAAGAGATGCTCAGCTAAGGGGATTCTTACCAGACTGGTATTATCGTGAAGGATGTGGCCACGTTAGAGCAGACATTCAAGTGTCCCACAGGGGAAACAGAGACTGCTGCATGCCAAGGCTAAGTATGGTATCAGACAATGATTGCCAGATCAGGAAGTATTTCCTTGGAAAGTGTCAACTTAGGAAAAATATTAAACCCTTCCAGAGAAACAGTGCAAAGTATTCTAGATGGGAAGTAGAATGGAGAAAGGATAGCAAATAAACAGTAGTTGGCCAATGTAAAACTTACATTGTTACATTTTTTACAGCGTTCAACACGGTATTTACATCTTTCCATCCATCTTGAGTAAAGATGAAGAATCAGAGACTCACTGAGGCTGGAAGGGACCTTGACTAGTCCAAGGGCTGTATCCAGTTGGGTTTTGAGTATCCCCAAGTAGAGAGACTCCACAATCTCTCTGGGCAACCCGTGCCAATGTTTACCATCCTCACAGTTGTCTTCTCACTACATACCAAGCCTGGCTCTGTCTTCTTGACTCCCCTTTTCAGGTACTCGTACACATTGATGAGGCCTCCCCTGAGTCCCCTCTTCCCCAGGCTGAGCAGCCTCAGCTCTCCCAGCCTTTCCTTGTATGACAAACACTCCATGCCCCTCACCACCTTCCTCAGTCTTTACTCTGGTAGGGCGGTGTCTCTGGTACTGGGGAGACCAGCACTGGACTCAGCTCTCCAGATGGGTCTCACCAAGGCTGAGCAGAGAAGGATAACTTCTCCCATCTATTGGCAATGCTCTGCCTAATGGATCTGGGAGGCTGGTGGTCTTCCTTGTCACAGAGGAATTAACACTGGCTAATGTCACCAGGATCCCCTGGTCCTTCCCTGTAAAACACAGCTAAAAAAACCAGAACCTGAAGAATGAGCAGCTCAAATGCTATCTGTTCCTGTGTACAATCATGGCTTTCCTTTACTGACTATGATTCAGGAAATGAAAATATCCAGCAACTACAAAATAACTGAGGACAGAATTTCAGGTTTTGAGTAGGGTTTATTTGCTTGTTATGTTTTCCAATTATAATTGAATTTGCAAACGTGAACAGCCAAAATTCAATGCCAAAGATTAATAAACACAAGCAAAGAAATCACCAGGATTTAACAGCTGGTAGTTTAGCATAAAACAATGTTTGCAAAGCAGCTCACATGGCTAGATGATGCAAGTAGCTCTGTGAAGAAATAGGTACACAATTAACAGACCAACACACATGGAACCACAAGTCAACCCCTGCTTTTACATTTATCACATTGGTATATTAAGCATTTATATTTACATGTAATCCTGAATTATTTCATTACAATATACTGAAACTGTCATCATGGATCAATTATTCACTTATAAAGACATTCTACCTTCAAACGGAGTTAAGCCAAATTCTTTCACAGGCAGTTTTGGAAGAAAAACAATGACTGACTGAAAATGCATGCAAAAATCTACAGTAGTTCAGTTACTGATATATCTCTCCTGACTGTGTAACATTGCCTCATAACATGAATGCTGTATGTGTGTTGAGTGAGAAACAGCTGGGAATCCCACGAAATTCCCAAATGATGATACAATAATGCTGGGTTTTGCTATGTCAAGTCTGCATTCAAATACACATATATACACGTATGTCTCTCAATGCATATGCATATGTGTGCATGTAGAGAGATTCATTATTAAACTCATACACTCAGACCCCAAAAGATTCTAGAGGTAAAGGCAGGCTTACAAATAAAACAAAATAATACCAGGATGAAATAGTTCTAAACAACAACAAAAAGGTAATAAATATTCAGTGAGATATATGGCATTATTATAAAGTGCTCTACTAAAATCTCACTTATTAAAATAATGATAAAAATTATGTTCCTTTTAATTGATTTATATAATTTGGTAAAGCCATTAAATATTCATTATCTATCAGTGACCCTATGCTTCCTTTAAAATTTTAAACAAAAAGATAAAAGCAGAAATTAAAAGGCAAAGCAGCTAAATGAAGCAGTTCTATCAGAGTCTTTCAGGCTTTTGTCCTCAAATTCATTACCAACTGCAAAATTTCACACCCTAGAGCATATGGATTAAATAATAAAATTCCAATTAAAATTATGAGGCCAAACAAAATTTAATTGGGTTTTAAGGACAGTGGCAAACTGAGAAGTTTTTATCCTGCATTAGAATTGCAAGGTTTGAATCACACAGAAATTACTGAACACCTTTTCCTGTGCATTTCCCCCCTCTTTCCTCATGCATGTGCAATAAAGGTCCACCAAAATCTCATTCATAGGTCTCATTTCTCCACACTCCACTTAATTTTCAAAGCAATCTGGCTTATATGTAACTGTATCTTGTCCAGTCTGCTTCTACCCTTCTGATTTTCAGCCAATCTCACAAAAGGGTACATCTATAAGAGTGTAAACATTTTAAACAGCTTTATACCGTACCACCAAATTTCTTCTTATTTACTAACGTTCACCAAATTTACCAAATTTCTTCTGTACCAACAAGATAAAAAAGAAACTTAGTAATATTGAAAAAAATCAACTTCAGGAAGTGAAGTGAATCAGTCCCCACAATGTGAACCTGTCTCACTGAATTAATAAAAAGCCAAATATCTTTTCATATTTCAGTACACCAATTTTGGTTTTCTCTCCTCTTTTGTTGATGTTCCTTGCTACAATTGCTTTATTCAACCATAGCAATTTTTTGTGACTTTTTTAGTCACGATTTTATGGATAAAATTATCATTTGAATCAGTAAAAAACCCCACCCTACAACAACAAAACCAGTAAATGGTTATTTTAATGTCTACTAGAAAGAACACTAAGACTAACAATTCAGCTCTGACACCCCAGTTGAATCAAACTGCATGTAAATTCAGTTTCCTTCAGGAATCTGTTCTGGTCTGGAGACAGCCCCCTTCTCTGCTGTGCAATTCTGCTGCAGGGAAATTCACCCTGTGCAGAGGGGCACCACCTCGTTCCTGTTTGCCTGCAATTGCTCCAATTCAACCATTTAAGCCCTAATTTGATGCTAAGGGGGACCGGGCTGGCGTACTGGTCTTGCGCTGCCTCTCTGTGTAGACATGAAATTCGAATCAAGCCACAGAACTGGCTGATCTGGCCTGCAGCAAATGCATAATGACAGCATTGTCTCTCTGCTCCCTTGCAAGATCTGAGAGGTACTGAGCTGCTTAAACCAATGGTATATTATTTAACAATACATTCCCTACATCTGGAAGAAAAGAGAAAAATAAATCCTAAACTAATGAAAATCTTAACAGCTGAGCAAGAAAGTTAGGTTTTCAGTACGCTACCTGGCACACCACCAATATACATATTCATGAGCTACGTGGCAAAGAATGTACTGAGAAAAAATCAATGTCCTCAGTTGCACTTCAGCAGCTTCCCTCATTCAACACCAGAATCTCACATTCTGGATACAAAACACTGCTACCTGCAGATTCAGCACAATTTCCCCTTTCCCGAGGCACTTAAAGCTACCTAAACCTGAACTGCAAACAGAAGAGTTTAAATCCCTGCTCCTGTAAGATTTGATCTGACATTTTCATCCTATCAAACAGACCCTCAGCAGCAGGGGGTTTCGGCTAGTGTTCTGGTAGTACATGAGTTACAGAAAAAGTATCCCATTTATGTTTTCTTTCAAGTGGCATCTTCTAAATATTCTTTCTCATCAGCATAGCCACTTAAATGCTTTGTAAAAACCTCTGTCCTTTGCAAATCCATCAGAAATTTAAGTGCAAAGGCACAGGGACATGTAATTGTGTAGGAGCCTTCCTGTATATGAATATCAGATTTAAAAAAAAAAGTTTTGGAACTATATATTTTGTGTAATCTTAACTCTGAGTTCCTTTTAAGGGAGTTTTTCCACAATGCTTCTGGACACACTTTAAAAAATCTCCGAAATAAAGTGATCTGGATTGCTGAATCCAATCTCCTTTTATTTGCTGAATAGCAGCAAGCCTGAGACTTCTAATATCGGGTATTTACTTTTGTAGATACTTCACTTCTCATAATGAATCAGATGTAAGTGTGGTTATAAAACCATCAAATACAGTAATGTGTGAAGCGTAGAGATAAAGACACTCTAATTGTTTGGCTTGGGTGCAATTCCTGATACTTTTCTTTTTGTGAAGCAAAATCGTAAATGATAAACACTCTGAAAAACTAGTGTACAATCCCTTCTGCAAGTTTCCACATCTCTCTTTCATTTTAGAAAAATTGTATATAAATAATTTTAACTGATTATTGAACATGGACATTTTAACCTTTCTGCTCAGTACATTTGTTACACAAGACAAGCTCCAAGTATCAGATGTTGATAGAGTGGGCGTGTTTCTTGCACAGTGGCTTGTCCTTCTTGGAGAAGAAAGTCTGGCCCTCCAAACTGTCACTGCATACCTGATACGGGATAAAAAACAAAACAACACCTGAGTCAGATGGATGAATTAGGCCATAACTATTCAGAATGTCAAATCATGGTATTGTTCTATGCATAAATATATTCAAAGAGTAAGAACTTTTTTTTAGGCATCCTCTTTTAATGTAACACTAGTGATTAGTGTAAGCATAACCTTTCTTAAGACAACAGGTGTTTAAGTGGGACCAGATTTAGATCCAGAATTTAAGAAAAAACCCCAGTCATTAAGACTGGGGCTTCTCTTTTTGGTCATAGAATATTAGCAAGCAGTACCTTGACTACAGTGTCCTTATGTCAAAAGCACTCTTGCCTGCTTTGGAAACACAGCCCATTCCCTTATGACCTTCAACACTTGCTCTGAGGAAGTAAACGTTGAGGGTTAAATGCTGGGACACAGGGCTGCAATCCAGGACACCTTCGCCTGCACCCGTGCCAGCGGCTTACAATAGCAACACACCTTCCAAATAACTGGGAAAGCACTTTTTGTTTGGGCTCAGGGGATTGAGAGAGGTTAGAGCTGTTAACTCCCATATGGGTCAGGTTAGCACAAGCACTGCTGCCAGGGTTTGTTTAAAGGCAGACCAGCTTTACTTACGGAGCATACAAAGCAAGTGTCATGCCAAGTGTGGCCCAGGGCTTCAAGAAACCTGTCTCCAGCTTCAATGGGGAATTCACAGCCGTGGCACATTGTACCAAAGAGGGCATAGTAATCTGCAAAGAGATACAAACAGGTTTTAAAGCATATGCAGAAAAGCAAGACTGACTCTTTGAGACCTTTGCACTTTTCGTTCACTGGCAATAGGTTTGGACGTTCTGAGATTTATAAGACTGAGTATACTGAATAAAGAGCTCCTAGATAGAAAGAATGAGATGTTGACTTTTCCTTGCTAATTCAGTACAATGCCTCATCCTTTCAAGCGGGCCATGCTTCCATCTTCCTGGTGTTTCATTTCCTTGAGATCAACAGTGTGCTGGAGAGGGGGAAATGCACTCCTTGAAAGCACCCACGTGAACTCTGCAGGTTCCTTACATTCTCTCCAAGTCTGCTTTGAAAGCACACCCCAGCTGTTCACACTACAGATCTCCTCAGAGAGTAATGAACTCCTACCTACATTCTGGCACAGGATTTGCCCCAGACTGCACTATTCAAAACCATGTAATTATTAGGCTTCTGTCCTAACTAGAGTCTAGAAATTTGGATCAAGTCAGAATACCTTTCTAGTCACTAAAGTACATTACATGGCTTTTAAAATAAACAACAAAACAGAACCCCAAAATAAACAAACCATTCTCCTTCATTACTGTGAAGAACATGAAGCTTCTCCAGCAATCTGAGGGAGCAGGGACTAAAACAAATGGCATTGAACCATTCATCTTTCTAGTTTTTTCACTTATTTCAACTCTCAAACACCCCATTCTAGGAAGCAAATGTTTTATTCCTGCAACAATGCCATTAGTGCTATAACATGAGAGAATTTGGGACCAGCACACTACCATGGCAAACATGCCAGGCAACACTGTGTCTTCAGTAAGATGAACTACAGTCAAAGTGACGAAAAGCCATAATGAACCTTTGGATTCCATCTACCAGTAACAGTGTTACTACCATAGTAACACTCTGCCTCTGACAGAGAAATTAGATGCCAAGGGTTGATTTCAAAGGAGAATTATAAGGGGTGGGAAGTGGGGTAGAAGTGGATTTTGTTTCTCACCTAGACTATACAGATCTGCTGAAGCTCTAATGCTTACTGCAGCAGAGGCTACAGAGGATCATCAGATATGTCAAACCCGAGAGAAAAGTCCTGTTTTTGTTTAGTAAGACAGTGTTTTGTGTGCTGACCTCCGTGAAAGTGAATCATCATAGGAGACATCTCAACAGGACGGGGAACACAAATGCTCTGGAATAGCAAAGCCCTTGATGGCTGCCAGTGGCAAGGAACTGCTTCACCAACCACCTCCATTAATCCACACTACTGAAACGAATTTGTAAGTGTTTAAGAAGAAAGACAATAACAATATCAAATGGTAGGACCACTCTGTGCAAAACCCCTGAAGGACATGGTCTAATGACCATAGTCTTTTAGCTCTTTGCACTTCTGGTCATACAGAATCTTACTGATATTTTCCTGGTGCCAGCAGTTAAAACTTTTTGTAAGTTGGCCTGTGGTTGTGTTGATAAGTTTATTGGCTTTTCTTCTGAAGAAAGGGCAATAGATAAGGCAGAATGAAGGGCATCAGCTTTCTTTTGCTTTTGCATGCTTGAATTGCGATACCACAGAAACCTTCCAGGGCAGACTTCTTACATAGTCACATATCAGTGCTTCCTGCATTTTCAAAACTAGGCTACTAACTTTGCACTTAAAAAAAGTTCAAAGTTGTAGATATCTGTACTTTCACTTTAATTTTAGCTTCAACATCTAAACTCAGAACATTCTACAGATTAAACCCCCTTTAATACTAATAGCTGATGCTGTTACAATTTCAAATACAGATTTAAAATTAGAACTCTCCTTTGCACTAGGAAGAAGGAAAGTTGGCAATGACATTTACTCCTTATTTTTTTTAAATTAGTCATAGACTCATAACTCCAGCTGGACTGAAAGTCTTTGAAAAATTAATATAACTCAAATTAACATCTAGTTAGCGAGCCAGTGCCATTACAAAGTATCACTGCCAATAACACCTCACAGATTGTGTCTGCATTAACTTGCACTAGCAACTTTCTATCTCAGAAATAAACTTTGCAAAAAGTGTAGTATACTTGACATCTTAACACAGTTTTTCCCGCTCACAGTATAGAAAAAGGCACATTTTGCACAGGAATTGTTAACAGTAGCACAAATCAATGCACTGCACAACATGTGGGTCATTGGGTGGCAGGAACAAGAATTGAACCTTAACAGAACAAACCCTGTCAAGAGCTTTCCATCCAAAGGGGAGTTATTGATTCCTCCAGTACTATTTTTGAATCATCAAATGGTTCCAGGATTAGGGGCTTCACATTGCTTCAGGATTTAATTTCACCGTGCTGTCACACTGGAGAATGCTGCTCACATACCCATTTCCTCTGCTGCTCCACAAATTCAATAGGTGCAACACTCTACTCTACTTGTGTCACCAAGTTAGCAATAACCTACTGTGTCCTTTTGGATCTGCCAGCACCTCATTAAAGCAGGTCTGACAAGAGAAATTTTGGATAAATTGGCCTACTTCTCTCATGCTTACAGTACCTAGCACTCTCCATGGCACCCATTGTGAACAACTCTGGGATCAGCTCAGAAGGAAATCTTAGCTTCAAAGAGGTCATTAGAATTCCATGCTAAATCTTTTCTGGTCAATCCATTTCTACATCTAGTGAAACGGCAATGTTCCTAAGAGTAGAAGGAAAACCATAACAAAGGTCCAACTGACAATTCCAACACAGCATGCACTGTGAAAACAGATAATTTGGATACTATTTTTTCCCTTTTGCATTTTGTGGGAATTGTTTTACAAGTTCTTTATTTCTTTCGTAGCTCAGAAGACTACATGGAAAGCTTTAAGCCAACTAGAAAACCAACCTAAATAAAAACTGTTCATATTAATAATAATAGGTTGACAAGAGGCTCAACATGACCTGGCAATGTGCACTCACAGCCCAGAAAGCCAACTGTATCTTGGGCTACACCACAAGGAGTGGCCAGCAGGCAAGGGAGGGATTCTGAACCATCTACTCTGCTCTCCTGAGACCCCCTGGAAGTCCTGCATCCAGCTATAGGACTTCTAAGATGGGATGGGTGTGGACCTGCTGCACCAAGTCCAGAGAAAGTCACAAAGATGCTCAGAGGGCTGAGAGCACCTCTCCTTCAAGGAAAGGCTGGTAAGAGTTGTGGTTGTTCAGCCTGGAGAAGAGAAGGCTCCAGGCAGACTTTACAGCACCTTCCAGTACCTGAAGGAGGCCTAGGGGAAAGCTGGAGAGGGACTTTTTACAAGGACAGGTAGTAGTAGGACAAGGGGGAATGGCTATAAGCTGAAAGAGTACATTTATATTGGATAATAGGAAGGCAGCTTTTTACTGTGAGAGTGATGAGGCACAGAGCAGCTGTGGATTCCCCATTCCTGGAAATGTTCAAGGCCAGCTGGATGGGGCTTTGAGCAACATGGTCTAATGGGAGGTGTCCCTGCCCATGGTAGGGGTTTGGAACCAGATGATCTCTAAGGCCCCTTCCAACCCAAACTATTCTATGATACTATAAAAAATGTTATGATTATCTGGAAGTGCTAAGAACAAAACCAGAAATGCTCTGAACTTCTAAGCCATGTTGTTCATGTAATATTGCTCATCAGGCTTTCAAGTGCTGTAATTGTATCACTGTATTTTTCTCAACAGTTATTTTATCCTTGATCCTGCAAAAAACTACCTGGACAGACTGCTTACTCTTGGAAGTCCCTCAGGCTGTGAATAAGGATATTCAGAGAAAAACACATTACTCCACTGGCATTTTCTTGTTTGGTAAGTAAGCAGACTTACATAAACTTCAGATTATTCTAAAGCCAACCAGAAAGTCACCCTAAAACTAACACATTGATGTATCACTGATACTACTGCTGAGGACTTAACAGGAATAGGGAAAATCAGTGACAAGAAGCCTGCTGCTTCTGCAGCTGATGAAGAAATCCTCACCAACTCCTGCTGCTAACTTAAAAGTGTCTACAGCAGCAGTTTTTGCTTTGAATTGACATATCATAGTTGCATGAAATTGCCGGGGTACGTCTAATGTGCAGCTTGAGGAAAAGGGAATTATTTTTTTCCCCCAACCTTACTGAGCTCTGCTTTCCTGCACAGCTGCAGTAAACTTTGGTTGTGTTGCTTCTTACCTGTCTCACAGTAGGGATCACCATCTTCTAAGTGAAAGACATTATTGCGGATGGGGTTATGACAGGCCACACACACGAAGCAGGAAACGTGCCAAGTTTGTTTCAAAGCATTTATTACTTCCTGTGGGGATTAGAAAAAGTGTTAGAAACACATTATTTCGATGTGATGACTAGATTGTGGTAGCCATGCCTCCACACTTGATTCATTTCAAGAACACTTTGTTTCCTACTGCTGCCTTGAAAATGGGGTGTGCACACAAGTTCTTCAATGTTAATGAGGTGCTTTATTTATGGTATATCTCCTTATTCCTCAAGAGCAATCCTTTGGGGTTTTTGGAAGGTTTGACATACAGTTGGACAAATTTTAACAACTCATTTGTTCCCATTCTTAATTTTAATCAAGATCTCACCCATAATGGTCCCTTGAAATAAGAAAAGCAGCATCTCTGCCTTCTCTTGAAGTCTGTGAAGTTAATCAGAAGACATCACACAGAAAATTATGACTGCTCTGTGTAGTTTTGGAAGATGCTACAGTGCCAAATATGACTTGAGAATTGTGCTGCCAGAGCCCTGCATGACCCCAGTTACACAGGAATGCAGACACATTGCTGTCTGCAGTGAAACAGCAGCCCATTAGCTGGTAGGCTCGAATGAGCAGTATCAGGGCTGAGTAGGATAACGTGTGTTTCCATCTACGTTAATGCTGGGAATATTCCAGTACTTCTCATCTAGCAAGCAGTGTGCTCTTAATGCTCAGCTCACCTAAGGAGAATTAGTTTTTTTACTTCCCTGCCCCACTTCCCCCTTCCCATTCTGTAAGAAGCTGCCAATTCAAAGCATTTTGCTCAAGAAAATTTGGTAATCACAACAGCTACAGAACAGCTTCACAAAAACAGGAGTTGAGCTTGGAAGAGCCAAGGAGACTACAGCACCTTTTCTCAAAGAGATTGAAAAGGTTCAACATTAGAAAATCCAAAGTCATATTTTTTATGTGATGGGAGCTGAAAAGGTGTGTCAAGAGTATATTTGAAAGAATGCAGACTGGGCCAGGTAAAATGGAATTTCATTGCAGAGAAGCAGTGAACACTGTGATTATTGTTCCCACCAAAAACAGGCCATTTACTGGTCACTTACCCCAAGGATCTTCCTCTGGCACTTTGAACACTCAGGGGCAAAGAACTTCTCATAGCAGACCTCACAATACAGCATCCCTTTCTCTTCCACAAATCCAATGTAAGCCATGGAGGTTTTGCAGTGGGCACAGTTAAACTCCTCTGGATGCCATGACATTCCCAAAGCCACCAAGAAGGGTCCTCTGATTAGAAAGAGATATTGTCAGCAAATGCACCTGGGCTGGCTCCTGCAAAAGCTGTTAATAGACTTATCTAGAATAGCTCTGTGCCATTACTACACTGTTTACACACATACACTGCTCCATCCCTCTTTCCTCTTACAGGCTCTAAGAAAGCCCCAAGTGTTGACTGTATCCATCTCCGTATCTCCTAGAAATGCCTGCCCACAATAAACAGTAATTCTTTTCACTTCACCGCATTTCAGAAATTTTATTTAGAACTACATTAAGTACAGTGCTGAGGTGTCTGCTAGGGAAGTGAAGAAGAAGGATGTTTCCCATGTTCCCAATTCCATCTACTGCAAAGAGATATTTGACTCAGCGATATGATCAGCTCTCCTATAGTCTGCATTCATATTGAGACTACAAATGTAAGTAGACTTGACCCCAATAGGAGCAGATAACATCAGTTTCTTCTGAGAAAAAAAATCAATCCTTGTCCCTATTCAACAAGTTTCTTACAGGATAATCCATTCCAGTTATAAGAGGGGGTTTTTTGTATTAAAATAGGTCAATTTTTTTTCCAAACACACAGCTTCCTCTATCATCTGCAAATGCAAAATAACAATGTTTTTAATAGAATTTGTCTGGTTAATGCAATGCAGTTAATATAAAAGAAATTAATCAATTTCTCAATCAACAAAAATTTCTCAGTTTGTCACTCATGAATCCCAGATATGTATCATTGTCTCTGTATTCATCTGAAAATATATTCAGCAGGGTAATCTCTTTAGTGAACATATTTACTTTGAAGAGGTGCCTCCAAGGTCCCACCAACACTCACCCTTCCAGAATTTAGGTTTCAGATGAACTTTGTAGTTCACCAGATTTCCTGTTCTTTTTACCACCAATAAAGATGCAATTCTTTCAAGTAGTGCTTCCTTTTTTTTTCTGATCTAATACTGCACTGAAAAAACCTGAAAGGTACTAATATGACCACCTGCTGCTAAACAATTGTTTGAAAACCAAGTAAGCTACAAGAACACTTTAGTGTAAGATTTTCATATGAACAAAGCAACAAATAAAAAAAAAGAACATTAAAAAAACCCAAACAAAGCCCCCCAAATCCACCTTGAAATTTGCTTATGTTGACTCTAAAATGGAAATATAAGTGGGCTGAAGACAGAGGGCAACTTCATTAGGGATAGGGTGTAAAGACTTTGATTTCTCTTCTACATTTTCTCTGGCAATGCTATGTATTTTCAGCAGGATGAGAAGTTCAGGACAAGGGACTCAAACAGACTTAGGATAACCCAAAGACCTTGTAAGATGATGAACATACTTAATATGGGCCAGTTTGTTCTATTCACCTCTGTTTATTGGAGGGAATGCAGTGAAAAAGGGTTCCTGAAGAGAAGCTTGTAGTTCTTTAAGGAGAGAGCTGGGGCTGAGCGCAGCTCTCCGGTCCCTGCTCCCAGCGGATGCCTGAGCAGTGCAAACACTGACCTAACCCGATACCCTCTCACTGCTCTACAAGCACCTTGTTACATCAATGCCCTCTCAGTTATGTACTGATCAAACAATACAAGCCCTTATGTACAACAAAGTGCCCTCAGAGCGCCATGTCAGCACAGGCTAATTTAACAGCTTCATTAACACGGGGCTGACACTAAAGACGCTCTCCTGGCTCCAGGTAGGATTGAATTTTTGGCCATCTGCACTGAAATGACAGGTTCAGTGAGCTCTGCAATAGGAAGCAGGCACGCTAGCAACAGGAGGGGAAGGAATTTTTACATCTGCTGCATTTAGCTCTCCAGAGTTTACAGCCCTGACATGCTGAGGTCAGCCACTCAGGACAGTGCACAGGAACCCAGATGGATGGGGAACAGCCCGAGAGCGCACCTACGGAGTTCCTTTCCCAAAGCCCCCAGACAGCTGGGGCTGTGCCCTGCACAATGTCTGTGAGGTGTTCCATTAGTGCACTGGCTCCCTGTGCACACATGTCCAGAGGAACACTTTCTAAATACAATTTTACTTTCAATCAGGCCGCAGTTTAAACATGTCAAGCTGATACTGCAGCTTAATGATACCTGCAACTTAAAAGCTGCCTCAAAGCAATGGAAGAAAAAATAAAAAAAGACCTACCATGTAAAATACACTAAAACATGATATTCAGAACTTGGGGGTGTTCCCGGTCTCTGCATAATTTTGCCATCAAAATGATAGCTTCAAGTAATGAAAGGTATTTATTTCCTCTATTAATTTGAAAAGGACTTTAAAGTCCCAGTTTGAGTAAGGGGACAGGCTGCCTACAGTCATGTAATGTGACAGAAGTAGCTAGGGAGATGCAATGCTAGGAAGATGGCTATAGATGGCTTCATCCTTCCTTTCTTCTCCATTTAAAAACAAAACCAATAAAAGTCTCACATGCCTCCCTTAACTAGAACATATTTGTAAAAGTAGTGCTAAAAAACCACATTCCTACTGTCCAAATATGATATGGGATGACCCAACAGGCAATAGTTGGCTATTAATGTGCCACTGCTCTAGGCTACTTTGACATGCTGAGCATTTCTGAACAAATTTCTGGCATCACCATCTAGACCACGTGAACCAAACTCAAGAGATAAAAAAGAACTAGTCATCTATTTATTATTTTTTGGAAGATTCTGAGTGATTTACAGAGTATTTGCAGAATCTTATGCTCCAAAGGATCACCAGGTACATAATTTTAGTAGTCACCTCAAATATCTGGGTTCTACATGTAACAATGATATTGGGGCAAACTGAAAGGAGAAGTAAGCAACAGACAGGAAATCTAAGTGCAATTTCAATGACTTAACACTCATTAACTGAATATAACTTCATCAGTATGGCCGTGATGTATTATATTAGCAGGCCAATAATTCAGTTTCTGATGTGGCTTGTATTGTGATAGCAAGCCAGAACTGAAATTTGGTGGTAGAGAGATCAAAAAGGATTTCCACATCTGCTGGGAAGGCCAATCACTTCACCATTAACCATACAGCAGTTCTACATTCTTGGAAGTTTCTTCTTCTCCTCCCCTGAAAATGCCACAGTATACAATTTGTGCATAGGAGGTGCTGAAGGGAAGTACCATTTGTATTTTTTTCCTTTTTGCCTTTAAGAACAATTAAGCTTTATAAAAAGGTGACAAAGCCAAATCATCATTCACAGCAGACAAGCCAAAAAGTATGTTCTCAAGGGTGATCCAGGGAAAACACATTTGGACTTCAAAGAAAGAGCCAACTCTGCAGTGTAGAACTTGGTAAGGCTGTCTGGGAACCAGAAGTCTTCATCAGGAAATGCCAGAAGTCTGCCAGACCGTCACAGCAAGTAGATCAAGAGAAATACAGTTTGCCTTAAGCTTTGATTCTTTTAGACATGGAAAGAAAAGCTTACTTAATGAAGCTTTGGAAAAAACTGGACCCCTCAGACAATCACTGTGTGAATAATTGAAGATATATTAAAAAGTTATGAGGTGTCTCTAAGAAAGGTTTTGGCTCAATCAGCCATGGTTATTCTATGCCTGAGTGTAAAGTAACCAACTCCAGAATGCATTTTGGCTTCAAAACAGATGTACAATGCGATGTCACTTGATCCTCCTCCTACCTTTTCATAGGTAAAGCTACCACTGAGGGCATGAAGTGTAATTATGCTAGAACTTGAACTCAAAATGCCACTGCAGTCTTCCAAATTCACTGTATGCTGTGAACATGAGGCATATTTGGCATTGATTAATGCATATCAACTCATCTCAGAACACTTGCTTTTAATAATTGAGCAGGCATTTAACATATGAAGAAATATAAGGATTTAAACACCACCAGCAAATTACAAAGAAGTCAGATGTGGGTACCAATTACTATTCATGAAAAGGTGTCACTTACAATAGGTGACAATGGCTTAAGTACAGTCAAGTGGGGCTCTGCAGTTTGTCCTCACATATCCACTAAGGAGTAAATGTTGTTCCACGGACCAATACACTGCCCTACTTAAGAAGGCAGCAGATCTCTGATGCCTGTTTTTAATTGTGATCAAAACAGGGGAATGCAGAGTAGCAGGAAGTGATGTATGGGCCAGAGGGAGAGGGGAACTGCTCAGGACTGAGACCCCACAGCACAGAGCACCAGCACACCCTGATAAACCACAACTGCTGTAAAAGACAATGAAGTCTCTTGTATGAAAGATACAGCATATAGTGCACTTTGGGTTTGGTTTAAAAGTAAAATAACAGTACAAAAAAGAAAGTGAATGGTTTCTTGCATGTTATCTACTAGACACAAATCCAAAGCCCACAGAACAAAACGGACAGAATACTGAAGACAGACAGAATTATTATACAGGCCAAACTGTTCAAGGAATCAGATAAATCTCATCCTAAAAATAAGTACATCTTTTTTGATATTAATCTTCTGTTTTGAAATGAAGCAAACAAACCTGGAATAAGATGCATAGGTACACCTGTGTTGGGAATTTATGTATTTTCTATTGCTTCAAGGAGGTTAGGTTCATATATTTTTATTTCCTTGACATAAACAGTGGAAGTAGGAATAACTTTTCCAAAACATTACAGATCCATTAATAAGGAATATTCTAAAATTAACCCAATGCTAACTGAACTGGTAGTGAACTACCAGAACAGAAATCTCATGGAAGCAAACAAGCTGGACTCAGTTCACCCCTAAGGATCAAGTGATTTGCATTAGCTGGTTCTGATGTAGAATCCAACCCAGGGGTCAAGAGGCTACAAAAACCCATGGTAGAAAGGCTGATTTTCTGTTATAATGAATAAAAATTATATAGCTTATGGATTTCCTCACTTTTCACAACTTTCTAATCAAAAAAATCTCTTTCTTTTATCATGGTGAAACATAATGCAGGCTCTCTTACTTGGTCTATTGAAAACATGCGATACAGATAAATAAAATTTTAAAATACTATAAAAAAATCATTACTTTGTCCTTGTAGTTCAACAATACAATTGACTGAATAAGAAAGGAGAAACACTTTTAAAGAATACATTTCTTTCAATAATCCTAAGAGATTTCTATTCTAGGGAAGAAATAAAATGCAAGGTAGATGAAAATGATGATTTGCACACTGGCAATAAAAGCAATTACAGTTCCCTGAATGAGACAATCATGACTAATTGTCAGAAATCACTGACTGAACAATGCAACTCAGATTAAATTTTTCCTCCATACAAAATTCTGGCTAATGATAGGATATCTTACAAGATCAGCAGAATTTATGTAACTTAATCTCTTTTGGCAAACTCATGTTTGTGTTGCTTAATGTTTTCTACCCATGTCATATAAGTCAAGGACAATAGCTACCATAATGTCCAAAGGCCAGAGAGCCCATCAAAGAGCTTGAAATCCAGCAATGCAGGATATTATCTATGCAGTCCTAGGAACTGTTAAAACATCACTTGCTTTTCTTCTATGGATGTTATTTTTCTTCTTCTTGATCAGAAACTACAATTTTGAAATCAACATTTGTGACTAGTCCTTTTAAGACTATACTCTCTGACTGGTTTGGAATGGGCGTATAAATGAAAACTAACTTGCTTACTTCTCCTTGGTTTCAACATTTACTCCATTCCATCCGGCTTTCTGGTTCTCTGTAAAATGGACTGTAAGGCTGCGATTGCTAGCAGTTCGCAATATTTTTCCTCCAAAGTAGTTTCATTCTTAGTTTTGTTAGATAAACCATGCATGAAAACAGTGTTCTGCATTACCGAAATGAAGCCTTAAACCACTTGTGAGTAAAGAACTAAAAACCACAAAAGCAAAGCAAAGCCCTGCTTTGAGACAGCTTGCAGGATGAACAGAATCATTTAATCATTTACGTTGGAAAAGACCTATAAGATCATAAAGTCCAGTTATTCACTCAGCACAGTCAAGTCCAGCATTATACCATGTCCATAAGTGCCAAATCTAGACATCTTTTAAATAACTCCAGAATGGTAACTCCAGGACCTCCCTGGGCAGCCTGTTCAAGTGCTGAGCAACACTACTGGTGAAAAAGTTTTTCAGAATATCCAACCTAAACCTCCCCATCATATATTGTGGCTATGTCCTATCACTTGAGGAACATTATTTCCATAATGATAAAAGAAAGTACTATTGACTGCTGACCTGACTATAAACCTGCTGACTCTTTGAACCAAAGCTCCACATCACTGCAGCCTCCTTTCAGGCAGCTGTAGAGAGTGGGAAGGCTCTCCCTGAGCCTCCTTTTCTCCAGGCTAAACATCCCCAGCTCCCTCAGCTGCTCCCCNGAGGTATGGCCTCACCATTGCCAAGTACAGGGGGACTAATCCCTGCCCTGGTCCTGCTGGCCATGCTATTGCTGATCCAGGCCAGGATGTCATTGGCCTCCTTGGCCACCTGGGCATACTGATGGCTATGTTCAGCTGACTGTTGACCAGCATCCCCAGGTCCTTTTCTGCCAGGCAGCTTTGCAGACACTCTGCCTCAGGCACTGGTGATGCCTGGGGTTGTTGTTTCCCAAGTGCAGGACACAGAACTTTGCCTTATTGAACCTCATAAAAGTGACCTCAGCCCATTGATCCAGCCTGTCCAGATCCCTCTGCAGTGCCTTCTCACATTCCAATAGACCAACACTCCTGCCCAACTTGGTCACCTGCAAGTGTCAGTGAGTGTGCCCTTGATCCCAGTCTGATTAATTGACAAAGATATTAAGAAGGACATGCTCCAACACTGAGCGTGGGGAGCAATACTGGTGACCAGCCACCAACTGGATTTTACCCCATTCATCACCACTCTCTGGGCCTGGCTTTACACAGCCAGTTCTGCACACCCCAAAGAGTGTCCCCAGCAAGCAGATACTCACCGAATGACTTGGTTACAGTGTGCACACATGGGAGTGCGCTTCCCCGCAGGAATATGCTCCGCCCGCTGAACTAGTGTGTCTTGCTCATTTAGCTGAGGTGCTGTTGCAGCTTTTTCACTCAGGGCAGTTGTTCCAGGTGATTTAATATGGTTTGATGTCCATCCACTGACAGGAGCTGGGGAAAGAACGCCCAAATAATTTAGAGGACCAACTTTCAGTACCAAGTAAATTAACTTGAAATACAAGCAACCAACATTTGCCTAACATCATTGTCCAACGTATACCTGCCTCCTTAAAGGAATAGATTAAAAAACGCTCATTTTCCCCTCCTCCCTCAACAAGTCAGCAAGAAAGTCCTACCTACTTTATGAAAC
>VZTR01008863.1:0-12239 GCA_013400775.1 Chaetops frenatus
ATCTGCTCCTTCAAACCTGGCTGAGCCCTCTTTTCGTCTGTCTGGGCCACTTGAGACTCCAAGCTTGTGGATTTGCTGAATTGGAGGTGAACTGGCCCGAGCTGGAGCTCCCACTGAGCAGAGCCAGGAGTGGGCTGGGAGAACTCCAGAGTGGGAACCTCTGAGCCCCTGCTGTGACCCCCCTGGGCCAGCCAGGTTTGAAGGAGCAGATCAGCCTGTCTGCACTGGGTCTTCTTCCCAGCTGCTTCAACACAAGAGGAGAGAAACCACCTTGGGGTTCACCAGAAATGAGGACGGGAACTCCATCCTGCTCTCCGTGGAAACCTCCAGTGAGAACTGGGCTGTGCTCAGTGGATCAGCCTCATTTCCTCCCCTGGGACAGCAAGTTATGGGTGTCTCTGTGGGAGCAGGAGTTATGGGTGTCACCGTGGGAGCAGGAGAGGGGCTCAGAGGCTGCTTTTTCTCCTGACTCAGCTCCAAAAGAGACAAAAGCTCCTTTCAGCCACACAACCGGCAGCGCTTTGCTGAAATAATTTCTCTTACCTTTTATCTGCCTCAAAGGAACACTTAAAAAAATCATCCTGCCCATAGCGGGTAACCTGATGAGCCTAATTTGGTGGTGTGAAAACACAACCACTTGGAGGTTTCCAATCTATGTTCTGGCTAATTAGATCCACTTCCCCTGCTAGCTCCTGCCCGCTGTGCAGTGTTGAGAGTGCTCAAACCCCCAGCACGAGCAGGAGGGGCCCGTGTGCTGCACCTTGGTTAATGTGCATTTTGGCTGATGGGTTTGGGAGCTGGGATCGATGCTGTTCACTCTCAGGCCATGAAAAGGGGCTGCACCAGCTCCAGCTGTAATCAGCAGCTGGTTCCCCAGGTTTAGGGGAGCCTGCTGGTCCCTTTGGGCTCGTGGGGTTGTTTATTTTGGGCTTGCGGGCAGCTCCGGAGGGGTCTGGGGGAGGAAGGATGGGGTTCTGCGAGGGGGCTGTGGGTGGCTGCACTCCAGGGCTCCTGCCTGGGCAGGGAACACTCAGCAGCTCCAGGTCACTGCCACCTCCCATCAGGAGACACAGGGATGATGGCATCCCATCCTCTGGCGCTGGAAGGGGGGGGTCTGAGGCTCTGCAGGCGTTGCCTCAAACCCTTAAATGACAGCTGCTGGAATGGACTGGAAGTTCCATCCACAGAGAAGGAGCAAACTGAGCAATTTGTGTGTGGCTGGGGGCAGCCTGGGCTGAGCGAGAGCTGGCCATGGACCAGCTACAGCTCGCAGGTCTGGGCATCTGAGAAACACTTCCATGGCGTTTTGGTGCCTTTTCCATAAAAACCTGCTTTGTTTGTAGAGAAAGGTGGGCAAGTTTATCTTAGGAGTTGGCAGAACTGCAGTTTTCCCTCCAGCATGGAAAACACTCGCCGTGGTTCAGTGCTGGGAGGAGCTCAGGGCACTGGGGAAACTTTCCTCCCCTCCAAGAGTTTGTTTTGTGTCCACCTAGGGATGCCAGCAGTGCTTGTCCTGCCTGCCCATCCCCTCCCAGCACCAACAGCACCGCTGGGGAAGCGGCACAGAAATTCAGCAGGGTCTGGCCGAGGTTTCCACCCAGGCAGAAATTAAATGGGCTGCTGCTGCCGCTGTTCTCTTTTCTAAATTGGCGGTGCCTGGCACGGAGCCAGCTCTCTTCCCTTCTCCAGGAGACACCCATTGCTTCTCCAGGGAAATCTCAGAGGGCACCTGGGGGAACAAGATTGCTTTGTGGGTTTAGCAAGCAGCGGGATGGCGCAGAGGTTAATTGCATCCGGCTGAAGCTCTGCCCAAACCGTGAATTTGGGGATGAAAAACGGCCGAGAAAGCGAATCCCTGGTGTTGCAATCTGCCCTGGGCTCGCCTCCCCCCTCGCTGTGTGTCGAGGTGAGGTGTCTGGGCAGCAGATAACAACAGCCTCATCCGCATTCATCCCCGGCTCTCCTGCCGGGGGGAAGCTCCGTGTGCTGATGAGGCTGAGAACAGCAGCCCTTGTGCCTCTAATGGCCGAGCACACGCTGCAAAATTCGGCCTTAAACGGAATCTGATGTGCTCAGAAGCTGCACGGGTCTCTTAAAGAAAATGAGATCTTAGCAGGAAGCCTAACACCAAACAGAAGGCTCTTTATTGACCATGGGATGCTGCTGTCGGAAGGGGACTGCAGGTGGCTGTTCCTGTGTAGTAAAACATGTCAGGCTGGTCTGAGGCTGGTCTGGATTTTTTTTTTTTTTTTNTTCAGACAGTTAAGAAACCAATAAAGTTAAATTGGTAGGACTGTCTAATGTGATTACAGCAAGATGGGGATAAATGTGGTTCCATTAGAGCTTGTTTTGAGACGGGAGGCTGTCATTTTGTGATGGAAAGCTGAGATGAGAGTGACTATTGGTATTCCAAGGGCCTTTTTCTAAGGAATGGCCTGCTCTGTCTTTTTGACATCAAACATATGTATGCATAAGGAGAGCACTGGTTCGTGTTCTGGTGCAGCTCCACTTCTAGTCTGAAGTGTTCTGTCAAAAATTGTATGAGGGAAGGGATGAAAACCCCTGGATGAAAGTGCTTGAATGTGGAAAGGTGGCCCCAGGGAGAGCCTGCAAATTCCAGCTGGGGAAGGATGGGCTGTGTAGGGCTGGGAGGGGCTCAAGGGGAGCCCGGCAGTGAAAGTGGCTTCAGGTTCCTGCCCTCAGGACATCCCAAATCCCATCCTGTTAATGGGAAATTGGAGTTCTGCTGGGAGCTCCTGAGTTGGTGGCGTGTGCAGGACAAACCTGATCTGATCCTGTCTTTGAGGCTTCAGGTTTTGGGTTCTGTCTTGGGGTAACCCCAGTCCTTGACCACCCTGGAACCAGGATTCTGAGTTTCCTCTCCTTGCCATCAACACCTGGTAAGGCATCCAGAGCTTGCTCCTTGTCCCTGCCAAGGAGAAGGCTCAGAGCTGGCACTCAGCTCCCATCTGGTTTCTTTGCTTCCTGGCTCTGATCTCAGTGCTGGTTGTTAAATGTCTCACTGGGACTTCCCACTGCCCCTGGGATGTTAATTAAAAGATTTCCAGCCTTAAAAAAAAAAAAAAAAATTAAAAATTTTAAAAGATTTTCCTCTGCACTGTTGGTGTTCTGCAAGGAACTACAGCGTGGTAGTGTTGGAATCTCCTGGATGGATCCATGCATGGAGTGATTTTTCCTGGTAGCCAGAAAGAGAGGGAAATGCAGTGTCTGGTGTCCCCTTGGCCAGGAGGTTAAATCTGGGTTAGGAAATGCAGTGTCTGGTGTCCCCTTGGCCCGGAGGTTAAATCTGGGTTAGGAAAGGCCGTGTCTGATGTCCCCCTTGGCCAGGAGGAGGNATGCAGTGTCTGATGTCCCCCTTGGCCAGGAGGTGAAATCTGGGATAGGAAATGCAATGTCTGATGTCCCCCTTGGCCAGGAGGTGAAATCTGGGATAGGAAATGCAATGTCTGATGTCCCCCTTGGCCAGGAGATGAAATCTGGACTCTCATGGACAGAAAGGCACCAGGAAGGACAGGAGGGGAAAGGCACAGCCCAGATCCTACTAAAGCAATGATGTGCCACCAAATGAGTAACACTGATGGAAAATGCAGGAACTGACCAAGGTTGTAGGCAGAGTGATTGTTTGGAGGACTGGTATTTCTGGTATTAAAAGATTTAGAGGGAGCTTTCAGTAAATAAAGGAGGAATTGGCCCTGAAGTGCAGGGCTAAGATTTGGCAGCTGAGATTGAAAAAGGAGTGTGTGTGTGGGGGGGAGGGAGGTTGTTGCAGGTACTTTCAGGAAAGAAAATAATTTTTCAAACTGCATTTTACTTAACTGAGTATCAACAAGTAGGGCTGGACTGAAAATCTTTATTCCATAGAGCAAACACCACCTCAGCAAGGCTGCCCATGGAGCTGAAGGGAACCTTCCACATCCCTGTGGATGCAATCCCATGGGATTATAACATCAGTCCCACTTTTTGTGCTGCAAGAACAGCTCATTTGCTGCTTGGTGTGAGGCTGCTTTTGCAAGGTTTCCTTGGAGGTCTTTGTCTGTGTGTGGTGGCAGCCACAGCAGCTTCTCCAAGCAGTGGATGCTGTTTCCCTGGGATTATTTCATTTCCTTCATGGATGCTGGGCAGCCAGGGCAAGGTAGAAAAACCCTTTTGTGCTGGGCTGGCTTTGTTCTAGTCTGTAGTCTGGGATTTGAGGCAGTCTGGGAGAGCCTGTTTGTGTGTAATGATCCCATTCCCTCTCTGCCTTTATCCACCTCACCATCTTCCTGCTCCCTTGTCCAGCAGAGCCTTTTGCAGGGGGTTAAATCAAAGTGCAGAGCTGTGGTGATTGGAGCCAGTTAGTGATTCTCAGGGTGCTTAGGGCCGGGGGAAATGGGGGTGCCATCAAACACCAGTGCCTGACCTGGTTCTTTAAGGGGTTTGCCCATTAAGGTGTGATGGGGGCTGGAGAAGGGGATCGTTAATGGGAGCAGAGCAAAGCCCAGCCAGGTCCTAATGAGCCGCCATGCAGAGCTTTCACAAAGGTTCTCGTGCCTTCCAGAGTCACTTTTTTCTCCCTCAGTTCTCCCCAGATTCCCCTGCTCAGGATCAAGAGGGCAGCGTGCTGTTGAGGACAAAGGTCTGGGGAATGGACCCTGAAGTTCAGGTCACAGCTGTGCCTGAAATTCGTGCTGGGACCAGACTGGGAATGGTTCTCTCTCCTCCCAGAGGTTCTCAAAGCCATGGTGGGGCTGACACCAAGGGCTCAGAGCTGCCAGGACCCTGGGGAAGGACGGGCAGCATTGCCAGAGCCTGTTCCCTTTCCCCAGGTCAGGAATGAGCTCTGTGAAGTCTCTTGGGCTCGGTAGAGCTGAGCTGGGGGCTGCTGGTGCTCTGATTAATGCTGAGCAGGGCTTGTTCTGCTGGAGAAGAACCTTCCCCCCAGAGACATTAAATATTAATAGCAGCAATAGAGACACAGATAAACAAGAGCGAGTTATAAACTTGATTTTGAGGGCACTGCTGGCAAACTCCTGTCACAGCCAGCTCGGGAACACGGGCCAGAGGCTGGGGCTGCATTTAAATATCTGCATTTCCACCTGGAACTCCGAGTTCCTGACTGTTTGCCCGGCAGAAAAAGCCTCCCTAGCCATGATCAAACCTCTTCTGGAAGGTGACAGTGACCTGCCACCAGTGCCTGTTACACGGTCAGAGCTTCCCCAGCCGCTGCCATCTGTGCCTTGTGTTTTCTTATTCCACTCCAGCGCTTCTGCTCTGCTCAGGGCTTTGTTCTACAACTTCCTGGAGAGCTGAGAACTCACCTTCAAAAAGCAGTCAGGTGTTTTAGGCAGGTGGTGATGAACTATCCAGGATGGGGACAGGGATGCTCTGATATGATGAGACTTTCCCCACTGTGTGTGTTCAGATCTCTCTGCAGCATAAATCACTTTATTTATTTATTTGAAAATCTTCACAACATGTAGTGATAATTTACAAATCCCTCCTGTTTAAAACCTGCCACTTCCTGGTGCAAATACCTGAGGTTTTTGGGATAAAAGGAGTCAGGTGTTTTGGGCAGGTTGTTATAAATTATCCATGGTGGATGGAGGTGAGGACAGGGATGCTCTGGTAGGATAAGAATTTTCTCTCTGTGTGGTTGGAGCTGGGGGTGTTCAGACCACTCTGCGAAGCCTCTCTGCAGCATAAATAGCTTTATTTATTTATTTATTCATTTATTTATTCATTTGAAAATCGTAACAACTTGTGGTGATAATTTACAAATCCCTCCTGTTTAAAACCTGCCACTTCCTGGTGCAAATACCTGAGATTTTTGGGACAATAAGAGCTGTGTCAGCAGGCATCCCTTAACTCCAGGAGCTGGGCATAGAGGGGAAAATCAGGCCAGGAAAAACACTAAATACTAAATCAGTAACGAGCCTGGTGCTTGCTGCTTAAACAGCCTTCAGATGAGAAATGATTGTAAACTCATATTTTAGTAATGCAAAGTATTATTGACTGAATTCAAAGTGAAAGTATTTATAACACATCAAGTCAATTTTTGTTGTGTAATTTATATTGGATTCTCCTTCCCCAGGAGTGGGAATGGGGGAGGCAGCTGCTGCCTGAGGTGGGACACTGGAAACAGCAGCATTTTGGTGTTTTCTATGATTTTGGATGTTCTTCAGGGTGCATTGCTCCTCGTTATTTAGGGAGGAGCAGTAAGACATGGAAAATATAGGGGGGGAAAAGGAGTTTTGGATCCAGCCTGCCAGTCTGGGGAATTCCTCTTTGAACAAGCAGGTCTAGAAAGTGCTTCTGGTCTAAGAATGTGATGTTGGAGGGAAAATCCCAGCCTGTCCTGCAAAGTAAGAGGATGAACTATTTATGCAAACCCACCTGGGCAATGAAAACCTCACCAAGTGTCTTGGGCAGCTCCAGTGGAGCTGAACTGTGGAGCTGTGGCCAGCAAAACTAGGAATAATTAATGTGAAAGAAAACAAAACTCAACCAGTGGCTGCAGAGGGAAAAGGGCAATAAACCCAGTACTGCTCTGCCTTCCAAAGGCTTGAGCAGAGGGGTTTAAAATCTCCTCTTAATAATGTATGCAGCAGCAAGGGAAAGGCAGACTGGGAACCTGAAGGTTAAATAGTAGGAAAAAAAAAAAAAAAAGAAAATCAGGCAAATAAATCTTGATTTCACATTTACTCTCATTGTCAGTGAATTATATTGAGTTTCTTTTTTTAATGCCATTGGGACAAACACACCTGAATCACTGGAATTTAGCGTGGCCAGCCTGAATATGTCGAGGTGGTGTTTGCTCAGATCTTTTCAGGCATTAGCAGGGGGTGGGGAGAAGATCTGGGAGGTTTTTGGTTCAAGATCTAATTAGTCCTTACCCAGAGAGCCCCTGGCAGCTTCCTGCCCATCTCCATGCACACTCCTGCAGCTCTTGGAGCTCCAATTTAGCACTGATGAGAAAAGACAAGTGTTTTCCAGAATTGGATGGCACAGTGAGGAAATGGCCCTCATCACTTATATTTATGTTCTTAATTCACTCCTCTCTGGTCATTGGCCATTGGACAAGGCCCCCATCATCTCTTCTGGTTACAACACTTGAGCAGAGTTTGTCTTAACATGATTTATGGCAGCAGAACTTTCAAGGTAATTATTGAGATTGCTGCAGCAGTTCCTTTGAGGGATTCTGGAGGGTGTTTTTGGGTGAGGGAATGAAGGGTACAATGGGCTGCAGCTTTTACCTGACTTGGTTTTTTCTCATTCCCTGTGATGCTGGCAGAAAAAAAGAAAACTGGAGGTCAGCTGTGCCCAGAGAGACACACAGCCACCTCCTCCTGCACAGCATAAATCTGAGTGTCTGCCCTGGAATGAGACAGCTTAAATGGGGAGAATTATGGAGCAGAGTTTGGCTGATGCTCCCTTTCAGTGCACCAAGGCTCGCTGCCATCATTTCCTCCAGGATGGCTTTGGGTGGCGTGGCTGGGAGATGGATGGAGCTGCTGTGAGCACCCTGATGGGAGCTGAGCAGGGAGGGGAGAGGGCTGTGAATCTCCTGGAAGTGCATTCCAGCCAGGAACAGCTGTGGTGCTGGTTTAACAGGGGTTTTTATAACCCCAGCTGCCCCTGCTCGGGCTCTGCTGGCAGATTCACAGAATGTCTGGGTTGGAAGAGACCTCCAAGAGCATCCAGTCCAACCCATGCCCTGACACCTCAGCCAGGCCATGGCAACGAGTGCCACATCCAGGCTTGTCTTAAACACACCTGTGCCAGCCTTAGAGCTGATCAATGGATTTAATCCATATTTTCCACAGGTTCCTGTGAAGTTTTATGCCCTTAGAGCTGATTGATGGGTTTAATCCATATTTTCTATGGCATCCTGTGAGTTCTTGTGCTCTTAGTGCTGACTAATAGGTCTAATCCATGTTTTCCGTGGGATCCTGTGAGTTCTTGTACCCTTAGTCTTTAATGTGTTTAAGTTCTTGTACCCTTAGTGACTGATGTGTTTAATCCATATTTTCCACAGGTTCCTGTGAAGTTTTATGCCCTTAGACCTGACCAAGGGGTCTAATCCATGTTTTCCGTGGGATCCTGTGAGTTCTTATGCCCTCAGTGATGACCAGTGGGTTTAATCCATGTTTTGTACAGCTTCCTGTGAGTTTTTATACCCTCAGTGCTGAGCAAGGAGTTTAATCCATGTTTTCCATGGGATCCTGTGAGACACCACCCCGTGAGCATCCCCCTGGTCACCCTTCCTTCTCCCCCTCCTCCTCTCAGCCCCGAGGGGCTGCTGGAGCCCTTCCCGAGGGCAGCAGGGCAGGAGGAGGGGCAGGGATGAGCGGTGGCATCTCCCAAGCTCCATCCCTCCCCCAGGGGGTGATGCCACGGTGCTGCCGAGCATCCCCCACCCTGCTGGGCTGATTCTGGGTGGGATGGAGGGGCTGGAATCCAGTGGGGGGCTTGGGAGAGGTGGGATTTGCCTCCATCCCTGCCCTCTGTGCCCCCCCAGCAGGGCGGGGAGCAGACAGGGAGGGTTTGTGCCAGCTCTGGAGCAGGTGGAGGAGGAGCTGCCGAGAGCTCTCCAGTGCAGGGGGAGGTTAAAAATGTGAAATGCAGTCAGGGGGGAATGGCTCTGGCATGGGCTGGTCTCCTGTTCCCTGCCCTGGCAGTGCCCCTGCCTGAGGTGACACTGTGGGGACACGGTGCTGGCACCACGCTGTGCTGGCAGCGCCCTGGGCTCACTCTGCTTTGTGCTGGGGGTTTGCCCAGGCTGAGTGAGGTGAGCTGGCACCTGGAGCCACGGGAACATCCAGCCCTGTCCTGCTGCTCCTTGGGTGAGCTGCCCAAAATTGCTGCCAGGCAGGGAGGCAGGCAGGCAGCCCATCCACACCTTCCTGAGCTGTCCTCAGGGCTCTTCCAGCACCTCAGGGGGGGTTGCATCGCCCCAAAACCTTTCTTTTAATTAATATTTTCTCATCTAACCCAGCCCTGAGGTACTGCTTGAACCCCCACTGAACAACCACGGGCAGACCCATTGAAACAGAGTTATTTTAAATGGGAAAAAATTTCCTCTTTGGAGCGTTTCTTATGGAAGTGGCATTCAGGAATCCCAGGATCAGCTCAGTGCAGTGCCTGGTTGTGATTCACAGAGATTGGCCCGGGTCAAGTGCAGAGCAGTGTCCATAATTACACCCATAAGGGAAAGTATTTTCCTTTCATCACCGTTAGCCTAATTACATTTGTCAATGGGAGTCCTGCTCCAGGAATCAATAGAGAAGGGAGCTCTGCTCAGCTGTGTATGAGAGGAGGTGCATTTCCACAGCCTCCCCTTGGCCCTGCAGCAAATAATGGTAATAACAAATCTATATTTGTGCTTTTCGTGTTCGCTGTTATCTGGATCTCTTTGCTGAGATAACACAGGGAGAAGAAAAGCAGTGTTTTCTCTTTTTTCTCTTCTGCCCGTGTGTTTTCATATTTTTAAATTAACCTGATCGACCCACCTGTTGCCTGCAGGGCTCTGCTGGCTGCCAGCGCCCCGGGGGAGGCTGAGATTTCTGCACCAGTCACAAAATCCCAGAATGGTTTTGGGTTGGAAAAGACCTGGAAGCTCACCCCATTGCCCCCTTTGCATGGGCAGGGACACCTCCCACCAGCCCAGTCATCTTAGGGCATTTTCATGATAAAGTTCTGCAGATTTTTGCCCTTTTATAACCAAACTCCAGCACTTTGTCCCATTTTTGTCCCTCACAAATTTCACCTGTCCCTGATGGAGAGCTGAGGCTTTGTAGGATGTGTGATTTTTTTTTTTTTNTTTTTTTTTTTTTTTTTTTTTTTTTTTTTTGTTCTCTAAGTAAGCAATATATATTCAAGACTAAAAGACCCTCAGGAAATGAAATTTCTGGCATTGCTGCTGCTTGGAGGGGAAACCATTTCCGTCCCTGCTAAAAGAGGAGGGGTCCTGCCCTCAGCTGTGGGGTCACAGAAACTGCAGCAGGCATCAAAGTAAGGCAGGAGAAAAGAAAACCAAACAAAACCAGGGAAAGCCTCTGGAGGAGCTTGCAGGTTGGTTGTGTCCAGCTTTTTCTCCACCTCCTGGGGTTCCCATAACATTTGGAGCAGCTGGACACAGGCCCAGCCCTGGCTGTGGGGTTTGGATCAGGGAAAGCACCAGGAAAGCTCCCACCAGCTCCCCAAAGGCTGAGTGTGGCCTCGGGATTAACTGCAGCCAGGGAGAAACCTCCTCCAAAGCCTTTTCCAGAGGCTTCTCCAGGCCTGGGTTAAGCTGCCAGGCTCTGATATCCATCCCTGGATAAACCATCCCTGGGGGTGTTTGAGACAAGCCTGGATGTGGCACTCGGTGCCAGGGTCTGGCTGAGGTGTCAGGGCATGGGTTGGACTGGATGATCTTGAAGGTCTCTTCCAACCCAGACATTCTGTGAATTCTGTGAAAATCCCTGCCTCTCCCACGGTGTGGCAACTTCAGCTGCTGGAGAAAGGGTCAGGGCACGGAGGAAAGAGGTGAAATCCTACAGCCTCTGCAGGTGGAGCAGAGGGGTTTTTGGCTTTCCCTGCAGACAGAGCCCAGGAGACCCAGCAGATCCTTGCCAGAGCTGTGCAAATCCCTGGCTGCGCCTCTTGGGGTGGGAGGAATTAGGAATGTCAGGTTAAATAAGGTTTTTTTGGGCAAGGGAACTCCTAAAGGTGAGTGAGCCTGGAAACTCTAAAGGCTGGGATTCAAGTTGGTGTTGCTGTTGATTAATTTAATGTGAAATAAGAAGAGTGGGGATGGGAGGGGGCTCTGGAGGGGTTCCAGGGGTGTCTCTGGAGTGGCTGGAGGGTGACAGGGAGATGAGGGAGCTCTGTGGGGTCTGTGTGAGAGGGGAAAGCTGCAGCTCTCAGCTCCTGCAGAAACACCTCAGGCAGCTGCTGCTGCATGAGACAGGAACAGCAAGGAAGGGCCTCGAGTCAATCCCAGAATTCCAGAATCACTGAGGTTGGAAAATCCCTCCCAGACTTTCAAGTCCAACCTGTGACCCATCCCCACCTTGTGACATCCAGTCATTGCTTGGGGACTCCAAACTTCCTTGGGCAGCCCCTTCCAATGTTTAACAGCATTTTCCATGTAGAAATTCCTCCTGCTGTCCAACCTGAGCCTCCCCTGGAGCACTTTCCTGTCCTCCTGCCACGGGCTGCAGCTGCTTTTGGCTTGATGCTTCACACCCTGCCTTTGCATATCTCCTAAAAGTTCTCCTCCTTAGGTTCCAAACCCACTCCAGGGCACTCCAGGCACTGGGAAAAATCCCTTTTCCCAGGGCAGAGCCCTGTGTGCCCTCAGGCATCCCCATCCCATCCCGACCAGTGGCCGCAAAATTCGCTTTTATCACCGCAAACCATCAGAGCACAGCGCTGGGAAATGCGGGAGAGTTTTATGCATTTCCTTGAAAACTCCGTTAATGTGACAGCTTTCAATAAAACAAAGGGCCGGGGCTGGAGGTGGGAAAAAGCACATCCATGGAATTTCTCAGTTACCGCTCCCCGAGCTTTTCCATTTGACTGTTTTCCCTTTGATGCGCGAAATGCGAGTCCCAATCCCGGCTTTCTCAGCTCCCTGCCTGTTGACCTCGTCAGAAACACTGAATGCAAGAGGTAAAAAAGAACAATAAATGGCTTTATGTAGCTCCAGTCAGGAGAGCCCTGCACTCACCCTGCCAGGCAGACTTTTCCATCTGTTACCTCGCCCTGCTGCCGGCGGGTTCCCTCAACAAGAAATCTTAATTATTGAGGCGATGTCGTGTCAGCAGAGAGTGATACATCCATTTTTACAGACTCGCTTTTGTAACCTGCTTCACTTTTAGCAGAACTGCGCTGGGGCTCCGTATCCCACAAGGGTTTTTTTGGGTTGGTTTTTTTTTTTGTTTGTTTGTTTGTTTGTGGGCTTTTTTTGTTTGTTTGTTTTTTTGGTTTAGGTGGTGGTTTTTGGTTTGTTTGTTTTTGTTTGTTTGGTTTGGTTTTTTGTTTGTTTGTTTTTGGAGTGGGTTTTTTTGTTTTGTTTTTGTGGGTTTTTTTGTTTGTGGTTTTTTGTTTGGTTGGTTTTTTTGTTTGTTTTGTTTTTGTGGTTTTTTTGTTTGGGGGTTTTTTGTTTGGTTTTGGGGTTTTTTTGTGGTTGTTTGGGGTTTTTTTGTTTGGTTGGTTTTTTTCTTTTTCTTTTTTTGTTGACTTTTTTGGGTTGG
>VZTR01008863.1:21560-64634 GCA_013400775.1 Chaetops frenatus
GTTTTCAACTCAGAGTTTTACCCATTGTTTCTTCCTTCCTCATTCTTTTTGCTTGCCTGGCAGTGGCACTTGGGGTTTGTGTGGTTATTTTTCTTATATTTATACTCTCCACTGACTTAATTAAGTTCTTGCTCGTTTCTTGGTCTTGCCAAGTTTATTGGCCCCACCAGGGCTTCCCAGTGCTCTCTTCCTACAAAACCACAGCTGCTGCCAGTCACCTGAGACCACGAAAATGGGCAGAAAAACTTCCTTTGGAAACTCAGCTTGACATTATGGAAGCAAAAGACAGGCAGAAAAAATGAGCTTCCCAACTCCTGGTCAGTGTTTTTAGGCTGGATTCTTAAGAAAATAAGATTTAGGTGTTATGGGGATGTGTGGGTGGCCATGCAGGAGCTTGGATTTTTGGCAAATTCTGGTCCAGTGTGACAGATGGGGCTTTGCAGAGGTGCTGAAAATCTGGATTAGAGGGCAGTGCTGGGGGAGCTGCTGCTGGGAGCAAAGTTTCAGGGAAAACAGAAAAAAAGTCATCCCACCACACCCGTGCAGGAGCAAGCTCCTGGTGGCTGGAATTGCCAGTTTTGGGGGGTTTGTGGATGTGCAGGAGAGCCCCTGGTGTTGATTCTTCCAGCCTGTCCCTTCCTTCCAGAGCCAGAATCCCCTTCCCTGACCTTACACCTCGAGAAGCTCCAACCCCTCATTCCTCCTCCTCCCTGCTTTTCTCTCCTCGTTTTTGGGGATTCTCTTGGCAGGTTTTTCAGGGCACAGAGTGGGACTTACCTGGTCACAATCCCAGTTTTTAAATCCCCAGCTCAGGACTTTCTCCACAGCTGCAGTGCCTCAAGTCTGGTCGTGAAAACCCACAGGAGTTTCCCTTTAAAATCAGTTTCCTGCCCTGCTTTGGTACCAGAGGGTGGGTTCAGACCCCCTGAGCCAGCTCTGGATGGGACTTCCCCATTTTAGACCCTTTTCTTATCTTTTTGTGCCTTTTTGCTTCTCTTTTCATGCTCAGGGTGTTTGCTGCTGCCTCAGAGTGGGATTTATGTCCCCAAAATCAGGTGAGAGGAGGAGTGTGGAGGGTTTTTCCCTGCCTGCCCCACCAGGGATGATGTTTCTGGGATCCAGGGGTGATCCCAGGGAGGTTTTGCATCCCAGCACAATGAACAGGTCACCACCTTCCTTCTCAATTTTCCTGGAAACTCCAGGTCTCGGGGGATGCAATTCTGATTTTATGTACACAAAGCAGTTATTAAAGAAGATAAAAGAGAGATTGTGTTTCAAGCAGCAGGAACTAAAGCCCTCAGCTGTTTTTATCACGTCTCCCTTGAATTTGCTCTCTCTGGATAGCCAGGAATGAGAGGGAAGCTCCATTTAAATGCAGATTTCCAGTGCTGGCCAAGAGCAATAAATAGCCCTCTGCTACCCCAACCAGACAAACATTATCAAGCCTCTTTGTGAAGGAGATTTTATGTTTTCAGATCTTCTTTTTTTCCCTTGATGAGATGCTCTTTCCTCGCAGAGTAATAGCGTGTTGACGCCTTTTTATTTTATTTTTAAGCAGCACTTCAGAGATTAGAATGGAAATACAATCCCACCTGTTTCTCCACTGGAGCTCCACTTGACAGCCCTGTAATGAGGAACTGTGCAAATTTCTTCTCCTTTACTGTTCTGACAGCCTGGAGGGTCAGTACCTGATTCAGCAGAGCAGAAAAGCACAAAATAAGGCAATTTTGGCAACAATTTTTAATCCCCTGACCCTGCAGCCTCGTGGTTTTGGAGGTGGTTTGGAGTTCAGGAGGATGGGGAGGTGTTGGAGTTCTGGGGGGATCCCTGGGGCATCTCCTGATGTTCCTCAGCAGGACCTGGGTGAAGAATGAAATGTTTTCCTGGAATTCTTTTGGCTTTCGTGGTTTGGAGAGGAAGGGCTGGGCAGCTCCAGTGGCAGGCACTGGATCTTCTGGGTGGCTGAACTGGGTTGGATTGGGATTACAGATCTTAATTTGATAATGGGGGGCAGGGAGGATTTGAGGACCAGGGAATGGTGTGGCCGGCAGGAGCAGGGAAGGGAGGACCCACCTGGAATTGTGTGTCCAGTTCTGGGCCCCTCATGGAATGAGGGGCTGGAGAGTGTCCAGGGAAGGGTCTGGAGCACCAGGAGCTCCTGAGGTGATGCCTGAAGTGGCTCCCTAGAAGCAGAGACCAGACAGGAGCGAGGGAATAAAGGTGGATATTTATTTGAAGGCCTTCAAGGCCCACTCTGGGGAGCCAGAGGTTGCTCTCACCCTGGGCCCCGAGATGGACGACAAAATGGACCACAAGTTCCTCACACAGTTCTAGGTTTGGTCCATTTGCATATCAGCATAAATTTGCCAATTACAACTTTAGCTAATGATGCAATTTGCTCCCATTTCCAGGATGTTTGGGTTGCACATTCTGGGCCCAGGACAGGCTGGGTGTCCTTGCAGAGCAGGCCTAGAGAGGTTTTGTTATGTCCATCTTAACGTGAGAGAGCAGCAGCTCCCAGGTTCCAGGACACTTCAGAGTACTAAGCACTACAGGATTTGAAAAATACCAAAGTTAAAATCTGAGGCATCAGAGGGAGCTGGAAATGGGGCTCAGCCTGGAGAAAAGGGGGATCAGGGGGGACCTTGGGGCTCTGCACAACTCCCTGCCAGGAGGGGTAGTGAGGGGAGATTTGGGATCTGCTCCCAGGGAACAGGGACAGGAGGAGAGGGAACGGCCCCAGGCTGGGCCAGGGGAGGCTCAGGGTGGACATCAGCAGGAATTTCCTCGTGGAAAGGGTTGTTAAATACTGGAATGGGCTGCCCAGGGAGGTTTGGAGTGCCCATCCCTGGAGGTGTCCAAGGAAGGGCTGGACTGGTGGCACTCAGAGCTCTGGTGGGGATCAGGCACAGCTTGGACTCAATAATCCCAAAGATCTTTTCCAACCTCAGTGGTTCTGTGGCTGTGTTTACAGTATAAATCAGAAGAGGTTGTAGGTGTGATCTTAACCTGTCATTCGGGACATTTAGGAAATATTACAGGTACCTTTATGTGTTTTTCACTTGGAGGGACAGGTTATGAACAGTGAAATATGCTGTTTACCAAGCCAGTGCTGTGTTAAATCTACATTTTCAAGAGATGCCTTGAGAAAGGAAATTGCGTTTCTGAGTATGACTTTACATTTCAAAGGTATAAAAAGCATCTGAGAGAATGTAAATTAAAAAAAAAGAAAAGCAGTGAAGGGGCAAGGTCAGCTGCACACAGTTTGTTGTGGCTGTGTGTAATCCTCCCAGTGGCATCTGTTGCCTGTTATTGTTACAAAAATGTGACTTCATTGAGCCTCGGCTGAATCACGAGCTGGGGAGTGATGCTGGAGCTGCTTGCAGTGGGAGTGTGGGGATCATGTCGGGAGTGTGGCTGGGGCAGGCAGAGCTCCAGGAGCCCCATGGCCCTGGGGAGTGGAGGATGGAGCCTTTCTGCTGCCTGAGCCCTGCTTGGAGCCAGCTGGGGCTGGGGGAGGATTGAATTTCAGCGCTGCCTGAGCCGGCGGGGGCACTGAATCCATCAGTGGTGGCTGTGCCTCACCCAGCTCTGGGAGACAGCTGTGACACAGAGTGAGAGCCCTGCCTGGCCCCCGGCCTCAGCTCTGCCACAGAGAGGCACAACCGAGCTGCTTGGGGTGGGGAATGAATGTCCTTCCTCCCCCTGGAGAAGTTTCTGCAGGGGGAGAGGCAGAAGGGGTTGAGCAGCTGCTGTCACAGCTGGCTGTGCTGGGGCTGGAGGGGCTGGGGCCACATTGGCCCCAAGCTGGGTGGGCTTAGGGGGCTTGGGGAAGCCACAGGGAGCTCCTTGTGCAGCTCCTGGCTCAGCAGAGAGCACCAATTCCTTCTTTCCCAGCTCCTGGCTCAGCACAGAGCACCAATTCCTCCTTTCCCAGCTCCTGGCTCAGCAGAGAGCACCAATTCCAGCTCCTTTCCCAGCTGCTGGCTCAGCACAGAGCACCAAATGCTCCTTTTCCAGCTCCTGAGAGCACCAATTCCTCCTTTCCCAACTCCTGAGAGCACCAAATGCTCCTTTTCCAGCTCCTGAGAGCACCAATTCCTCCTTTCCCAACTCCTGAGAGCACCAATTCCTCCTTTCCCAACTCCTGAGAGCACCAATTCCTCCTTTCCCAGCTCCTGAGAGCACCAATTCCTCCTTTCCCAACTCCTGAGAGCACCAATTCCTCCCTTTCCAGCTCCTGAGAGCACCAATTCCTCCTTTCCCAGCTCCTGAGAGCACCAATTCCTCCTCATCCCCCATCCCTGAGGGCTGGAAGATCCCTGCAGGACATCCACTGAACTCTGCTTTTCTCAGAAGGCACCATCCCATCCATCCCCTTGCATTTCTCTGGCTCCCAATTATACCTTCATTTTTTTTCTGCTTCTTACTGTGAAATCATTAACTCTGAGCGTTTCCTTTGAAATCTGTGTCTGATGGAGATTTGCAGTGGAAGTCACTTGTTGCTTGAACCTTGATTGATTATTACCCAGCTCCTCCAAAGGGATAAACCCTCCTGCTTTGGTGCTCCTGGAGTGTGGATTTTGTCTTAATTGTATGGAAAACCCACAGAAATCGAATTAAAAGTTAATTATGACGATATAAGGGATGTTTTTCCTTCAGGATTGGAACATCCCACGGGAAGAGATGTTCTTCCTGAGAAAAGCTCAGTCCTTGCTGCCTTCACTTGGCTGTGAGTGCCTGGGAAATCCTGAGCAGTCCTGGCACTGCAGATCCAGGTGCTCCTGGCTCCCTCTGCAATAATTTTCTCATCATTCATGGAGCAGCAGTCTAGACCAGAGACATTTATCACAATGGAGAAGATAGAAATGATTTTTGAGGGCCACAAAGTTCAAAGACTTTGCTGTAAGTCTTCAGGATTAAAGATTTACTTGATGCATCTTCCCCTGTTTAATAGACAGGAAGAGATGAAAGGGAATTTCTATATTTTCGTTCATACTTAATGATGCCACTGTTAAATGAGCTTTGGCATAGTGTCCCGAGCCATGAAGCTTTAAAACCAACCTTTTTGAAACATTAAATGACCTTTTTTCATCCTCCAGCTTTAATAAATACAGATTAATTCAGCCTCATTACCTCTCCAATCCTGGGGGCTGGTTTAATATTTAGTTAAAGTAACCAGTCTCCCAAAATGAGCACATTTTGCTGGATTCCTGTCCCAAATCCCACTGGGAGACTGGAAACTCTATTGGAATTTGATCTGGGTTCTGGGAATGCTGCTGCCACTTCCAGCCTGGATCCAGGTTCTCCACCTTAATTCCTTTCTTTTCCAAAACTTGCACTTTCCTCTTCCTCTTGTGTTTGCTCCCAAAGCTCAATTTTGATCAGAGATGAGAAGGGAAAAGAGTTTGTTGTTGTTACTTTGGGTTTCTTTCCTCCTTTTTCCCTCCTTTCCCCTCCTTTCCCCTCCTTTCCCCTCCTTTCCCCTCCTTTTTCTGCCTTTTCCCTCCTTTTCCCCTCCTTTTTCCCTCTTTTCCCTCCTTTTCCTTCCTTTTTCTGCTTTTTCCATCTTTTTCCTTCTTCTCTTCACCTTCAGGGAAGTTTTCAAGATTCCCAAAAATAAAAATAGAAAATCCCATGCTGAACAGATATAAAAAAAAAAGCTTTGTGCAACTTATTTTTTGCTTAGGTGGCTTGAGGAAATGATTCAGAATGCTTTGGTTTTGACTATTTTTATACTTGAAAATCATTTAACTCTACGTTAGTGGAAGTGGATTTTGTTTGAAAGCTGCCAATTAGGAAAATAGTTGAAAACATTCCCTAATTTAGTGATTTTGAAGCTTTAAATTAGAAACTAATGAATGTGAGAATGCTGACATCCACTCCCCCATGCTGATCTTTAATTTCACAGCATCAGCACCTGAGCAGGAGCTGCATTTGGTGGATTTACCCTTTCCTGGGAGCAGGGCTGCAGGGAAAAGTTTCTACAAGGACTTTCTCCTCTGCTTCTCTCCTGGAAAAATGGAGTTGGTGGCAAATTGTTCTCCCAGCTTTGTTTTTATTAAAAGCAGTCACCTGTCATATTAATATCCTAAAACCCCTGCTCCTGGCCTTGGAGGAAAGCACAACCATCTTTGTTGCATAGTGAGATTAAAATGAACTCCATTTACCTCCCATAAAACTGGGGAAAGATAGGAAAGGAAGGAATTCTTGAGTATTATCAGGATATGAAGTAAATCAGGGTAGTCTGGACCACCTTTGGGCTTTCACTGCTGGGTCAGGGCAGGGCTGGGGCACTGAGATGCTCTGAGGTTGTGCCAGGAGAGGAAAAACCTCACTGGGATGAGCAAGGCAAGGCTGGGAAAAGAGACCTGAGAGGTGGTGCAAGCTGGGTGTTGAAATCAGGCTCTGTTTTGAGGGTTTTTTGGGTCAAAGCAAGTTTCAGGGGCAGGAAAGCCAAAGGAAAAGGAGCCTGGGCTTCAGACAGGGGGTCTGGGCAGTGTTGGAGGCTCTGTGGTGGGTGAAGGGTGATGAGAGCAATGAGAACCTCCCAGGCACAGCCCAGATCCCTCTGATCCCTCATTCCCAGAGCCCAGATCCCTCTGTGATCCCTCACTCCCACCTCCAGCACATCCCTGTGCTGCTCTAACCCTGCTCCCAGCCAGCTCTGCCCTCCAAATCTGTGTCCCTGGTTCCTTGCTCTTAGGACCTAGGGTATCTCCCTGATGGGATTTATTTCAGTTCCCAGCTCATTTTTGCTTTTTCCTGCCAAAAACACCCCAAACCCAACCTTGCTGCAGCACAAGGGCAGGTTTTTCAAAGCCCCAGCAAGGCACCCAGGCTGCTCCAGTTCCCTTTTCCCTGCCACAAACCAGCCCCAGTAACCCCTGCTCTGCTCCCCTACACCTGATCCAGCACCTGAGCAGTCCTGAATGGCACCACTCCCTGTGGGGAGTGATTTTTTTGGGGAGGGAAAAGAAGAATTGGTGCTTTTTTAATGCACCCAGCAAACAGCAGCGCTGCTCTTCCCCAGAAATAATGGCAAAGCTGCCTTCTGGGGGGAGACCTCCTGTTAGCAACAATAAACCCACAGGGGGGCCAGCTCCTCATGAAATTCTGCCATGAATGCTCCACTCCCCAATGCTTTTTGCCTTCCCTCCAGAAAATAAAAATAATACCCCTCCCCAGCTGCCTCTGCCAGCACAGATCTGAGTGGGCAGCCCCAGGAGCTGGGATCAAGAGTCAAGTGCATTCTGTTTGAAAAATATTTGTCCCTCCCCACCCACGGCTGCCCACGTGCTTCCTGAAATATTCCAGCTCTCAGCTCCCCATCAGTGCTTCCACAAAAGAACCATCCGGGGTTTTTGGGGACGTTCTGCCTTTGTTGGGATGTGAGGCAGTGCTCGGAGCTGTGTTTTTTAGGGTTGGACAGCTGGATGTGGCTCTCTGGGAGCAGGCAGCCTGTGTGGCAGCGTGGGTGGCTGTGCTGTGCCATTCCAGCAGGTAAAACAGAGGCTGCTGCAGAGATTTCACCACCCACCTGTCTGGCAGGACCTGGGGAGTGGGAGCAGCAGCAGCAGGAAAGGCCAAGTGTGGGATGGAGGATGCGCCAGCTCTGGCGGTGAACGGGAGCACGAACAGAGCTCCTGCAGGGATCAGGGAGCGTGGGGACGGGGAGGGCAGCGCAGATCCCAAACCTAACCCGTGCCAACGCCTCTTTCCCCCCACAGCTGCCATCCTGGATGACCCCATGGAGTGCAGCAGAGGGGAGAGGCTCTCCATCACCCTGGCCAAGAACCGCATCAACCGCGCGCCCGAGCGGGCGGGCAAGGCCAGGGTGGAGGTGGACATCTTCGAGCTGCTGAGGGACAGCGAGTACGAGACTGCAGAGACCAGTGAGTACCCCCCAAGAGAGCCCAGCCCCTCCTCCCAGGAGGTGCCTGGCACGCTGAGTTTGGGATTTTGTGGCAGGGGAAAAAAGCATCTCGCTGCTCCGTGCACAGCTTTCATTCGAGGTGAAATGAAACGTGCTGCTGGGAGGGCTGAGAGGATCCCTGCCCCTCAGTAAGCTTTGCCACCACTCGGTGGCTTGGGACAAATAATCTCCTTTAATCTGCCTGTCAGTAAACTGGGGTAATGCTGATCCTTTGTCAAGCACTTAATGATGAGCAAACAAGAGACTCTCGGGCAAGTTGGGTGCAATGAAGTTGTTTTTTAAAGCCCTCTGGAATCCTGTGTGTCAGCAAACATGACAGCTCTTCCCGGAGCTTGAGATTGGCAGCGGATTTATTTACACCGAGTGAAGTTTTTCAAGTGATGTTTGAAATCATGGGGATGAAGAAGAGCTAATTTTGGAAGAGCAGCAGATTTCCCTTATCGCTCTAAAGTCCCTTAATGAAACTGCTCTTTATTAGGGTTGTTCTTGTGGATGCCCAGAGTGCCAGTTCTATGCTGGTGGATAAAAAATAAATTGATGGTCACTGTCCCACAGTTTGAAAGCAACCCTAAAGTTCTATGGTTTTTCCTGTAAGAGGGAAAACCCTTTGGAGTAGGAAATGCTCCTTTTAGAATTGTTTTAAGCTGACCTTTAGAGTTCAAGGGAGGGCTATAATTTTTTATTACCACTTGGCTCAGAAAAGCTGGAGGAGTCATTTTAAATAATAGGGACTTTAGACTCATTTCCTAATGGTTCTGTATTCCACAACTGTGTGATCTGCAGGGTATCCCCAAAGAAGTGTGACAGTGTGGGGTGGGCTGGTTTTCCCCAGAGTTTTGGGGGGCTTTCTGCCCAGCAGTGCTCAGGGTTCTCCAGGTGAGCTGGCAGAGCAGCTCTGTGGCATCAGCTCACGGCTCCTTCATTTCCTGAACGAGTGTTTGCATTATTTATAGAAGTGTGCAGTTAATAAAGAGTGTCTCAGCAAGTACCTGGGCTCTATTTATAGAGCCTGTGAGGCAGCCCAGATTAAACCCAGCTCAGGGACTTGCACCCAGCTCTTCTCCCTGCTTTGGGTCCTATATTTTTTTTAATATTTTCCTGGTCTTTCCCATCTCTTTCATCCACTGTTGTCCCCTCACTTGGCACAGCATTAAGGCAGATCCAGTCTCCCTGGCCAGACCTTGCAGAAGGGATGGGAATTGCCTGGATTGCAGGGATCACAGAATTCCAGACTGGTGTGGGTTGGGAGGGACCTTAAAGCTCATCCAGCTCCACCCAGCCTGGCCTTGGACACTTCCAGGGATGCAGGGGCAGGCACAGCTTCTCTGGGCACCCTGTGCCAGGGCCTCCCCACCCTCCCAAGGAAGGATTTTTTCCCAATATCCCATCTATCCCTGCCCTCTGGCAGTTTGAAGCCATTCCCCCTTGTTCTGGCACCCCATCCCTCTAAATTCTCTCTCCATCTTTCCCTTTGCCTCCCTTCAGCTGGAAAGGTCACAATTAGATCACCCCAAAGCCTTTTCTTTTCCAGGCTGAACAATCCCAGCTCTCCCAGCAGAGCTGCTCCATCCCTCTGATCATCCTGGTGCCTCCTCTGGCCTCACTCCGAGCACATCCCCAGTTTGCCCCTTAAAATATCCCCAATTTCCCTGCAAGACTCCTAGAAAATAAGAAAACTCCTCATTTTCCTGAGCCTTCTTTGTCTTTGAAAGACCCAGCAGCATTTTTAGCTCCATTTTTGTTCCTTCCTTATCAATATCCTGCCTGTAGCAGCGTTCCTGGCCTTTTACATTGTTTGGGAAACAGACTGGATTGCAGTGACCCCTGAGTTGCTGTGGGGATCAAGAGAGGGATTTCTGCCTTATTTTCAGCCTGTGACACTGCTCTGGAATTCTTCTCTTGGAAGGCTTCTCCTGCAGAGGAATATTAATTGGCTGAGAATGAAATATTATGCAAGAAATTGTTGATTTCAGCAAATGTTGTGTTTGGGGAGAAATTGGAAACAGGGCAAGTGAGGAAGAGGCATCTCCCATTTCCAGTTTTCACCTTGAGGTGATTTTCTTTGTTTTCTTTACTTGGATTTTTAAAGTAGAAAAATGAAGCAAATCGACTTGATTTCTGGTGAATTTTGCAGTGTGTTATTTGCCTTTTCTTCAGAGGGAAAAAAAATCTCTGGAAGCTTTTCTTAGAAAAGGAATAATCTGGATTCTGTATGGCTCTGTTATTAATGTCACTGATGTTATTCTTGATTTATCCTGGTGGCAGAGGAAAATCAGATCCTCAAACTTAAATTTCAAGGCTTTCATGGCTTTCAAATGCTTCAGTACATTGCTGGTATTTGTTATGACACACGGTATTAATAAAAACTGTTGAGATGTTTTAACCTGTGACTGCAAAGCTGTTTACAGCTGTTTAATACTGTTCTCACATTTCACACCCTTTGGTTCACTCTTAAATATCACAGCTCCATGCTTAGCTGACAGATCTAGCAATGATGGGATTACACCACATATTCCATATACAAGAGGAGGAAGAATTTTGGGAAGTTATGGGGTGTTTGTTTGGTTTGGGTTTTGGGGGGTTTTTTTGTGTGTGTTTTTTTGGTGGTTTGTTTGTTGTTGTTCTTTTGGGTTGTTTTTGAGTTGGTTTTTTCTCATTTTTCCTTCTGGCTGACTCAGGTGTTTTAATGTTAGCAAGCCCAAAAATCTCAATTGCTGCAGCAGACAGCAAGTAAAATCCAAGCCAGTCCATCACATTCGTGCCTGGTTTGCTATTCCAGCTTTAGGTATCAATGAACACAAACTTTGGCTGTTCCTGTGTGATTTTAGGGTTTCAGTGAGTGGTTATGGGCAGAGTTCTTTTTTTTGCTGTAACAAGGAAAGCCTGTCCCCTCCTTGTATTTGATGTTCCGGCTCCTTTTGTGCAGCTCCAAAATAACTTGTTTAATCATGTCTTTATCTAAACCACCTTGTTCCTTTTGATGCTGGGGCAGGACAGATTTTTTACTTGTCACCCTGTCCCCCATGGCCTCATGAGCCTTTTAAGCTCCTCTTTGTTGTGATTCCAAACATCCCTGGGCAGGTCAGGAGTGAGAGCCAGCAAGCAGCTGGAGAATTGGAGATTTTCATTGATCCACACTGATATTTCAAAGTGCCCTTTCAAAGGGGGGTCCTTTCAGTGATGTTGGCTCCAATGTGTTGTTTTTACCTGTTCCACCATTTTTGGGGATTTCATGTTTCAGCCTTCTCTGGTTATCATGGAATCATGGAAGAGTTGGGGTTGGAAGGGACCTTAAGGATCATTTTATTCCATCCCTACCATGGGCAGGGACATTTTCCACTATCCCAGGTTGCTCCAAGCCCTGTCCAACCTGGCCTTGAACACTTCCAGGGCATCCCCAGGCTCTCCAGACCTCTCTGGTTGCAGGTTCCTGTCAGGAAGCACAAGAGATTCTTCAGCAGCATCTCTAGAACCCCTCCTCTTTATGCACTTGGTGTTTTCTCTCTGAGAATCCCCTGCCCAGGCCCTGTCTCTGGAGATCTCGGCTGTGTTTTGCAATCAGGGAGCTGCTGAGGTAATTGCACACCTTCCCTGCTCGTTTATTTTGAATTAAAGCCAGGAATCTTCTGTGCATTCTGTTTGAAACCCTCTGCTCAGGTGTCTGTGTGCTCTGAAAGAGATGAGTCTGTGCTGGGGGTGTGGATGCTCTCTCTGGAGGGAGCTTTCAGCCCTGCTTTGAATAGGGGAGGATTCATGGAAATGTTTTCCAGGTGCCCTGGGATCTCAGGAAGTGAAAGACTCTCTGCCCATGTCTGATGGGATGTAACACACATTTATCATCAAGAGCTACTCATTTGTTGTGCTTTTTCATGTTCAAAAATAAGTTTGTGGTTCTGTCTTCTTTTAAAAATATCTTGCTGCATCCCAAGTGCCCAAACCTGGACTTAATTCCCAAATATATTCATGGAAACCACTGGACACAGCCCTGCTGTACAAAAGGAGGGTCACTGTGCCCTGAACACACCTGACCCAGGATGGTCAGTGGTGCCCATGGTGAAGAGGTTCTTAAAGTGATGCCACTTCAATGTCCAGCACTTCTTGAGACCCTGAGTTCTAAACAATGGAATTTTTTGGACACAAACTCAGAGCTGCTGGAACTGCAGCACTCACAAAGTGCCCTGCACAGCTTTTGTGGTGGCCAGATATGTTGGAGTATGGAGGGATTTGAGTGGCAGGGGCTCTGTAATTATCCATAGTTATGGTCCCTGTGATTGTTGTGGATGGATTTGGGATACAGGACCAACATTTCCACATCCTGCAAGTGCTGGTCTGGACACCCATGGCAGTGGCAAGGTCGAGCCTTTTCTCCCTGTGGAGACCTGACAGCACCAGGTAACGCTCTGAAATAGGAAATGTGCTTGGATTACAAGAGAAGCTTTCCAAATGTGGTCCAAACCTTTGCCTCAGGCACCTCCACTTTGTTTCCATTCATTTTCTATCATTTTCGTGGATGTTTCCCCCTGGTAGTGATAAGCCAGGCCTTTTTCTTCCTCCAGTTGTTGCAACTCTGTTGCTATGGCTGCTTAACCCACTTTTTGTCCCTGCTACCAGGCACGAGAAGCAAAGCACTCACCAAACTTTCCCCTGCATGGCACAACGAGATTTTCCCCTGGGAATTTTGTCCTGGTGACCTGTGGATAAGGGAGGGCTTGGAGCAGCTCCTGGATGCTGGATGGCAGAGCTGAGATGGATTATGAGTGCTGCTGAGGCAGCAGGGCCAGGCTTTCAAACTGCTGCTGCTCTTTATTTAAAAAGGATCTTCTGGAGAGGTGTAAGTGCCTGTAAATTTTTTAAGCACAGAGGAAAAGCAAGCCTTGGATTTCCTTTGAAGATGCTGCAGAAAAATATCCCCAGTTCTGTAGGAGATTGAGTTGTTGGAGGGTGAGGGAGCTCAGAAGGAAAACTCAAGAGGAGATGTTTGCATTTCATGAGCACTTTCTGTAAGAAGTTGGAGCAATCAGTGGGGACTGGGGAGGAGAAGGAGTTTTTCCTTGAAAAGAGAAGCAAAACCAATTCCCCAAAGTGACAATTTAAGTGAGATTTGGGCCTCATATTCCAGCTTAAGGATTCTAAGGCCAGAGATCACAGAATGGTTTGGATTGGTAGGAAACTTAAAGATTGTTTTGTTCCACCTCCTGCCATGGGCAGGGACAACTTCCAGGCTGCTCCAGGCTATCCTTGGACCCTTCCAGGGCTGGGGCAGCCACTTCTCTGGGAAAACTTGAAACTGGAGGTGTTCACTTCCCAAACCCCACACCCAACCCCAAACTTGCTGTTCTAAAACCACCCCAAGCACGGTGCAAACCTTCCTTCCACATCCAGCCTTGATTTAAAGACTCGAATTTGCCAAAACCCCTGCTCTGATCTGCAGCTCAGCGGTTTTGATGATTAATTCACTTTTCTAACAAAAAAACATATTCAGATTTGAATTTTTCCAGCTCAAATAACCTCTTCAGTACTCTTCACAACCCTCCCAAGAGCTGGTCTGAGGTGCAATCCAGGGCAGGTTTGATACTGAAGAGTCCCTATCTTTAAAATCTCAGCTTTGCTATGCAGTGGTTTGTTTTTCACACACAGAAATGTTGTGAGCTTGCCCTGGCCAGAACTGATAGGAGTTTTGGTGCCTCTTTTTTCTCCCTTTTGGTGCCTCCTTCTTCCCCTTCAGCATCCAATTTTTTCACAAAGATTCCAGTTAAGCAAATGTGGCTTTGTCTGGGGAGAAAGGAGCTGAGTGTGAGGATGCTGAGGCAGCTCTGGCTTTGCAGAAGGAGCCGTGGCCACCTCTCAGGAGGCTTTTGGAGCTCAGGGATTGAGGTGTGAGGGTGTTGTTGTTGAGTCACAAACGACACAGATGTGGTGGGGGTTTTTTTTAAGTGTAAGATCGACTGGTTTATTAAAAGATTGGACACAATTTATAGTGTACATCTTAACAAACAATATTTTATTGGTTACTATTTTGAATCTATAACACCACAGGTTAAAAAGTATAAACAATTAGTTTGACTAATTAGGAAAGGGCCTATGTCCTGTTTTCTGCAGGTGTGAGATGTTTTCATTCTTGCTCTTGTGCTGACACGAAGTCAGCCTGAGAACATGGATTGTTTTGGTTCAGGGGGTGAGAATACTTTGTTTCTCACAGGTGACTTTGCTTCATGGCTGTAGCTGAGAATTTCTCTGCTCTAAGTCCATCTCAGCATCCACGAGGGGCTCTCACCTCCTGTTCAGGAGGTTTTTCCTGCTCTGCAGGAAGGGTTCTGAGCAATGCAGGTGATGGCAGTGGCAGCAGGGAGGTGACACCAGCTCCTGGGAGTGCAATTCAGCTGGATTTGTGCTGTGACTTAAAAAGATCAAAAAAAGGTTGCAGTTTAACCCGGGAAGAGATTTAACTTCTTCACTTTATCAGGTGTTTTTTATGATTCTACTAACCTTGGTGGCAGGGAGCCAGAAGATTTAACTGCTGCCAGGAAGAAAACAACACAAAACAAATGAAAATTAGGAATGCAATCCTTATTTTTACCACTGAACTTTGCAAAGATGAGGGGAGAAATTCCCACGAGGCTGTTTGATGCTTTGAAGCCAGGTCACTGCTGTGTGTAGCATCTTCCATAAAGTTTTTTATCCTGGGGACAGAAAGTGGTGGTACAAGAATCAGAGGTGAGGATTCTGGGGTTTTGGGGAGAGTTTGGGTGGGGTTTTAAAAGGCTGGGGGAAGATGGAGAGTGCCACAGGCAGGGTGACAGTGCTTCAGGGGGAATCAGGGAATTTTGGGGATGGAAAAGATGTGAAGGAGATGATGCTGTGTCCTTACTGAGGTGCAGCACTGCGAGCATGGCTGTCTGCTGGAAGTTGGGGTGAATTCTGACACCTGTTCCATCTCTCTGGTGCCCACAGTGTGCCAGATTCTCCCCAAAGGCGTGGTGGGAGTCCTGGGACCTTCCTCCAGCCCAGCCTCCAGCTCCATTATCAGCAACATCTGCGGGGAGAAAGAGGTAAGTGGAGGCCAGAGTGCACAGTGTGGTTTATCACCCCTCCTCCTCCTGATGCACACACCTCTGAAATGTCTTCCTTTTCCCTTTCCTTCCTTTTTCTGCCTCCCTTTTCCTCCCTGCATCCCCTTTTTCTCCAGCTCCCCTCACACCCATCACCAGCACAGCCACGTCCCCACTGACTGAGGGGTGCAAAGCCCAAAGTTTGCCCTGCTGGATGCAAATCCAAAGCTCCTGCTGTGCCACAACTCTCTGCACTTCCTTGGGAAGCTTTATATTTGCTGCTGTTCCATCCAGTTCAACCCCTTTTTTTTTTATCTGTGTCCAGACTCTGTGCTGGATTTAATATTTTATAAGCCTCCAACCATCCTACACCGATCTGGCTCTGCACACGGGAGAAGAAATTGAGTTCTCTTCTCATAGTTCATCCCTTTAAAAGCAGATAACATCTCTCAGCCATTTAGTGGCTCTCTCTCTGGAGCCCAGCCTCCAAGGAGAGGAGGCTGGGACTGAGCACTGTAAATAATTTGCATTTGCAAATGAGTGCTGGTCGTTGTTCCTGGAGTGTGGAGGAGATGGAAGGGATCTTTCAGCCCTAATTCACGGGGCTGCAGCAGGAGGGGTCTCCTGGGGGTGTTTTGTGGTGCTTTCTCCTGCTAAATGTCCTGGCCATGTGCTCCATCCCAGCAAAGGCAACTCTGCAAGTGTTTTTCCTCTAAAATTCAGATTCAGTCCGAGTATCTGATCTGAGGCATTGACTTGTTTTTTTCTTCAGGAGGGAGAGGTGAGTGCCAGTGCACTCCTGAGGAGTTGGATTCTCTCAGCTGCCCTCCAAGTGATGTAAACCTGCAGGAACTCCCTGGAATTTACATCCCAGGAGCATCAGCTGGTGCCACCGTGCCAAATGTGACACAGAGCCCAGGCAGAGCCCCTGTGCCTGCAGCCACCCCTCAGGGAAAGGGAACAGAGTCCTCAGGCAGCCACCGAGCATCAGGTGGAGAGGCTCATGTTCTGGGGGGATGAACCTGTCCTGTTTTCCCCCTCTCCCGCCCAAAAAATCCCTTTCCCCCTGCCCAGAAGGGGGAACTGCACCGGTGCAGAGCTCTGGGAAAGGAGAGGAGGATTCTTGGGGGTGAAGGCAGGGGATGAACAGGGCTGTGCTCAGCTCTGGCAGCTGATGTGGTGATGGATTCCTTTCTCTGAGGGGATGAACCTGTCCTGTTTTCCCCCTCTCCTGCCCAAAAAAATCCCTTTCCCTGTCCAGAAAGGGGAGCTGCACTGGGGTAGAGCTCTGGGAGAGGAGGACTCTGGGGCTGAAGGCAGGGGATGAACAGGGCTGTGCTCAGCTCTGGGAGCTGATGGTGGTGGGTTCCTTCCTCGCTGTCTGCATTTCTCTCAGAGTCCCAGTCTGGGTCTGGATCACTCCCAGGAGGGATCAGGATGCTGCCAGGAGCTGCCCTGTCTGCTCTGCTTACAGGAATCCACCTTTCCCCCCCTGCTGAGGGCTGAGGGCTGGAATCAGTTCAGATAGCAGCTTATTACTCCTTAACTTCCCTTTGCTAACCAGCAGCTCCTGCTGTCAATAAAGCAGCATCACGAGCTGCTAACAGGCTTTCCCAGGAGGAGAGAGGTGGGAGGCAGGGGCTGATGGCTTTGGAAGAACCAATAATGGAGGGAAAGAGGACCTGACACTCTGCTAACGAAGCCGTGGCAGATGTTTCCCTTTCTCTGACTCCTGGTTCTTCCAAAATAATTCACCCAGCAGAAGGAAAACAAGATTGCCTCTCTTTATCTGGCTGAGCCCTCGGTGTGTGGGCTCGATCTGTGTCTGCCCAGCCATTCCATGCACACGGGTGTGCAGGACGAGCAGCAGAGCTACCTCAGAGGGAGCCCGCTGCCTTCCCAGCTCCTGAAATTCCCTGTGGAGCAGCATCCCCCTGCAGCTGCTGCTCTGCTGGATCACTGACAAGCCCAGCATTGCCAGCACTGCTGGTTCCAGCCCTGTCTGGCCTCCTGTTGATCAGAAATGCCCAAAAGCCTCTGGCTGCTGCAGCTGTTCCTCCTCGCCAGCACGGGGTTATCTTGTTCTTGCCTTCATCTCTGCTAATTAATTACCTGGTGGCACCTCCATGCAGCAGGCAGGGCTGGATTCACAGCACAGGGCCCTGGACGATCCCCTGTGTCCCTGCCTGCCTGCAAAGCACCCTGCCCAAGTGAAGGCTGGGCCTGGCTACAATTAGTGCCCCAGCTAATTAGGTTGAACTCACACGGAAGGTTTCCTGTGCTGTAATCACAGCCCTGTTGCCTTTTGCTGAGTGGCTCAGCAAGACTTTTCCTGATCCACTCCTTCCCGTGGCTTTTTGTATCTGTGATAATTATTTTCCTCTGCTGCTGCATGAATCCCACCCTCCCCTCTTGACTCCAGTGATGCTTCTGCAGTTTTACTGGGATATTCCACTTTCTGCCTGCTGTGTGTTTCACACCACAGGCCCTTTATTGCAGATTTACTTGTTTTTATTTCCACTTCCTCTTTAATTATATTTTCTTCCCTCCCCTCCACGCTCAGGTTCCTCACTTCAAAGTGGCTCCAGAGGAGTTCCTGAAGCTGCAGCTCCAGAGGTTCACCACCCTCAACCTCCACCCCAGCAACACCGACATCAGCGTGGCTGTGGCAGGAATCCTGAATTTCTTCAACTGCACCACTGCCTGCCTCATCTGTGCCAAAGCTGAATGTAAGTCTCAGCCAGGCTGGGTTTGCCTGCCCCTCTGCTTCATCTCCTTTTCTTGTTTGGTGCTTGCTGGAGAAGGTCCCAGATCCCTTCATGTCTCTGGTCAGAGCAGCCTTTTCCACTGCAGAGCAGTTTCTCCACCCTGGTGCCCCGTGGTGGTGTTTTTCAGAGGAGGAAAGGGGATGGGAAGAGATTCTCTTGCCTTCTGTTTGACCATCTGAAGAGTGTTTTGCTTCCACAGATGGGGCTTCGAATAAGAAAAAAAAATTTTTAAAAAGGCATAGGCCTGTTTCTGGAGATTATTTTTAGGCAAGAAAGGCACATTGAAATACGTCTTGCCCGAGGCCACGTGCAGCTGGTGGCCTAAAAGCAGGGTTTGATTAATGGTGAGCACAGTGCACGCCCTCCTGTGCTCTGCAGCCGTACATCTGCTGGTGATTGTGCACCTGGACACTGGAGCTTCCACCTCAGCAGGGCCACATCCATCCCTGCAGGGCCATGTCCACCTCAGCAGGGCCATCTCCATCACTGCAGGGCCATCTCCATCCCTGCAAGGTCAGATCCACCTCAGCAGGGCCACATCCATCCCTGCAGGGCCATCTCCATCAATGCAGGGCCATCTCCATCCCTGCAGAGTCAGATCCACCTCAGCAGGGCCACATCCATCCCTGCAGAACCATCTCCACCTGGGCAGGGCCATCTCTACCTGGGCAGGTCCATCTCCACCCCTGCAGGTCCATCTCCTCCTCAGCAGGTCCATCTCTACCTCGGCAGGTCCATCTCCTCCTCACCAGGCCCATCTCCTCCTCAGCAGATCCATCTCCTCCTCAGCAGATCCATCTCCTCCTCAGCAGATCCATCTCCTCCTCAGCAGATCCATCTCCTCCTCAGCAGATCCATCTCCTCCTCAGCAGATCCATCTCCTCCTCAGCAGATCCATCTCCTCCTCAGCAGATCCATCTCCTCCTCAGCAGATCCATCTCCTCCTCAGCAGATCCATCTCCTCCTCAGCAGATCCATCTCCTCCTCAGCAGATCCATCTCCTCCTCAGCAGATCCATCTCCTCCTCAGCAGATCCATCTCCTCCTCAGCAGATCCATCTCCTCCTCAGCAGATCCATCTCCTCCTCAGCAGATCCATCTCCTCCTCAGCAGATCCATCTCCTCCTCAGCAGATCCATCTCCTCCTCAGCAGATCCATCTCCTCCTCAGCAGATCCATCTCCTCCTCAGCAGATCCATCTCCTCCTCAGCAGATCCATCTCCTCCTCAGCAGATCCATCTCCTCCTCAGCAGATCCATCTCCTCCTCAGCAGATCCATCTCCTCCTCAGCAGATCCATCTCCTCCTCAGCAGATCCATCTCCTCCTCAGCAGATCCATCTCCTCCTCAGCAGATCCATCTCCTCCTCAGCAGATCCATCTCCTCCTCAGCAGATCCATCTCCTCCTCAGCAGATCCATCTCCACCTCAGCAGATCCATCTCCTCCCCACCAGGCCCATCTCCTCCTCAGCAGGCCCATCTCCTCCTCACCAGGTCCATCTCCACCTCAGCAGATCCATCTCCTCCCCATCAGGTCCATCTCCTCCCCACCAGGCCCATCTCCACCCCTGCAGAGCTCCTGGAGTGGCAGGAGCAGGCCCTGCACCCCAGTGCTTGGAGCTGAGTGTGTCCTGTGCTTTCTGAGGTCACCGTGCAGTGAATGTGGGGTGGCCACACCGATTATTTCATTGTCCTGTGCCAGATCCATCAGCTCTGGAGTTTGCCAGACAAACCAGCCGGGAAGAGGGGCTTTGGAAAGGCAGGTGGATGCAGGGGGAGCTTTGGGAATGCTGCTCTCATCATTCCCAGTTAGCCCTGGGCAGTTTTCCCAGCAGCAGCTGCTGTGGGAGGATTCGTGCACTGGGAGAACAGGAACAGGAGAGTCTCTGCCTTCCCTCTGTGCTCCCTGTGCCCCGAGGGCAGCAGGCACTGGCTGAGGTAAGTCACTAAATCTCCTTCGGTGAGTGTGCTCACCTTCGCCCCTGGAAAGGCCCTTGCTCAAAATGATGCAATTAAAATCATGCAAATGGCCTCCCCCATCACTCCCAGTGCTGGAGTTTTTCATTGTCTAACCTTAACCTTAAGCAAGAAGGGAAGCAAAGATAATTAGGTTTTCTGGGCCGCCGTGCAGGAGGCTCAGGGCTCTGCACCCCTGCCCTGCTCCCCACTCCTGGCCCAGCTGCCTCCCACTGGGATTAATATGATTAATACCATTTTCATTTAGCTGCATCAAACCCTCTTACCTGAAGCAATCCAATTTATTTCACTCTGCTGCTGCTGGACAGCTCAATATTTAGGATGTGCTGAGTCCTTCCCAGACCCAGGGAAGCACTGGGACAGGAGCTTTTCATCCACCTTGCTCTTTGAGCTCAGCAAGGACCTGATCTGAGCCAGGCTTGAAGCCCAACACGCCCTGACTGAAACAGAGCACAGACAAGGCTTAATTGAGCTTCATGTAGGAGCACAAACCCTGATTTTTCCCTCAGGACATGCAGTGCTCCTAAGCACAGTCCTTAAACAACTAACTGGAGGCATTTCAGGCTTTTGGAAGGTTCCCTTGAGGCAGCTGAGGGGAACATGGGAGCTGCCTGCTCATCAGTGAGGAAATGCTGCTTTGAGGGATGTTATTATTTAGATCCCAGGAGGGGCAAGTTGGAGCTGCTTTGGTTTAAGAGCGAGGCTGTGTGATGGGGCCTGCCCTGCCACACTCATCCTGTCACATCCCTCCTCTGGGGACTGGCTGGGATTTCCCCTGGCACAAGCAGAAAATGATCCTAAAAGCCAAAGAACTTGGGCCAGCCTAAGTGTAGTGTCACAGGGAATGTAAAATGTGATGCTATGGATAGAATGAGGTTTGTGTGACTCAGTTTGCTGAATAGAATAAGATTATCTGACTCAGTTTCTCTGTGATGTTCAAGAATTAGCTGATTTGGGAACTGCTCTGGAAGGTTTTGGGTGATTCCACAGAAACCTTAACCCAAAAAGGCAAATAGAGGAGTGCATGGACTTTTTAGGAGCTTGTCTGATTGTCAGAGGAGAGGGAATAACCCCCAGTGCTTGGGAAGAACTGAGGTCCAGGCCTTGAGCACATCCTCGATCCTTTTTTTGAAATTTTTTTTCTTTTAAATTCAAACACCTGGAGAGATGTTTGAAGCCATGATGCTGGGATTAAAAGCCAGGCTGGATGATGGGAATGTTCTCTTCCCAACCATCCATGTCCAGGACTGCAACCATCAGGAGCACTGCAGGTCCTCCAACAGCAGGAGCATTGAACAGGGATGTGGCACTCCAGGAGAGCTCCAGCTCCTGCCTTTCCTCCTTCCCAGGAAGCAGCTCTGGTGCTGAGAGCTCGGGAGTGAGGCTGCTCCTGCCATCTCCACGTTTGCACAAGGAAAAAATAAAATAATCCAGGTCAGGACTTGCCACAGGCCAGCCTGAACCTCTCTCAGAGCTCCCCACGAGAGTGTTTGAGCAGCAGGTGCCTGGTGCAGCCTCTCTGTGCTCACTTTAGTACTTCAAAAGTGCCAGGAGGAGTCTGGAGCCTTTGCTGGGGTTCACATCCCTCTGAAGTGGCAGTCTGGCAGCAGAGTCTCACATCCTCTCTGCATCAAACAAAGGGGAATCTCTGCACACAATGGAGACTTCCCTGCACACAGCAAGAGCAGCTGCAAGCAGGAGGCTTGATGAGGCTACAGGTAAGGATCTAACATGCTGGAAATGACAATTTCCTCGAGCTGGAGGAGGAGATCAAATGATTCCGTCTTTTTTTTTTCTTCCTGGTTTTGCTTCTTCCTCTCTGTGCCTGATGAGCTTTAGGAAAATTTTCCTGGATTTCACAGCAGCAGAGTTGGCTGGGGTGAGCTGCCAGTAAACTTGGTAGTTTCAAGGTTGTAACTTGCAGCAGCTTGTCTGGTCCCCTGCAGGTGTGGAATGAGGTGAAAATAGACTTTTCCACATCCTCAAGGGTCAAATGGAGGGCTTAGGTAAAATTTACTATTGACTTGGGCTCAAAGACAAAAGAAGTATTCAGGTGAGGTCCTTGTGAGCAGAGTGAACTCTGTGCCTGGTGAGGAAGAAGAATCTGATGTGACCCAGAAAAGTCCTGGTACAGCTGTTTTTACAACCCCTTGCTTGTTCCTGCCTGTACCCAGAGAAAAGGTGAGAGGCAAGTGCATTGTCAGGAGCTCAGAGCAAACTCAGAGTGCTTTAAACCTCTCCCTGTGCACCAGAGTCTCCTCATCTTGGATGTGTCCCTTTTCCTGCCCTGCTTTGTTACCTTGTGAAGTGCTGGGAGTCCTGGAGAGCAGAGCTCCAGCACTGATCCCATCCCGCTGGGTCCCTTCCCTGCCTCCTGACCTGCTGGGGAATGAGTGGGTTTGTGCAGTCAGAAATAAGTCAGGTTAAGAGTAAAGCTCTGACTTGAGGGTTAATTTGCCTCTCTGCCAGCTGGGATGTGATCCTGCTGATAGTTCTGTTTCTCCAGCTCAGCTTTGCCCCCTCTTTTGGGGCTGTGTTCCTGTAGGGGTGGGATGTGTGGCTGTGCTGGCTGGCTGTGTGTTGCTGATGATTCCATCTGCTGGTCCCTCTGGTCAATCAAACTTGACAGGGGGTTATTTCTTGATGCAACTCAGCAGCTGGAGAGGAGAGAGGCTCTATCAAAGCTGCTTTCCTGACTAACAAAATCTGCAGCAGGAGTTTTGACATCTTATTAGGCTTCAAGGCAGCTGTGTTGGAAGGAACCCTTGATGAGCCCATCCTGATTTTTGTCACAATATTTTAATGTTGTATTTTTGCAGTGACCTCTGACTCAGCACAGCTTCTCCTCCCCTTGGAAGAGAGCAGTTTCCCATCAGAGTGCTCCAGGATCTCCAAAAAAGCTGTGTCTTCCAGGGCACTTAATTCTGGGAGCTGGCAATGCAAAGGCTGAGGGGGAGGAATAATCCTCCAGTAACGAGAACAATCCCACATGCAGGGAGATAATGGAAACCTTGTCTGGACCTTATATCGAAGGCCTTATCTCTTCCCAAGAGGAGTTTGAGGCCACTTTCTTTTCCTGGAGAAGAGGTGGAGCAGCTCCATCATTCCTCATTCCCTGCTGGACCAAGCAGTGAGTCCTAAATCCTTTCCACTCTCTTTATCTGGAGAACAGCAGGAACAGCTCCATCATTCCTCATTCCCTGCTGGACCAAGCAGTGAGTCCTAAATCCTTTCCACTCTCTTTATCTGGAGAACAGCAGGAACAGCTCCATCTTTCCTCATTCCCTGCTGCACCCAGAATTGAGCTCCAGATCCTTTTCTTCCACTTTGTTTTTCTGGAGAACTGCAGGAGCAGCTCCATCATTTCTCATTCCTTGCTGGATACAGAATTGAGCCCCAAATCCTTTCCTTTCCACTCTTTTTTTGGGGAACAGCAGGAACAGCTCCATCATTCCTCATTCCCTGCTGGACCAAGCAGTGAGTCCTAAATCCTTTCCACTCTTTTTCTGGAGAACAGCAGGAACAGCTCCATCATTCCTCATTCCCTGCTGGACCCGGAACTGAGCCCCCAAACCCCTTCCCTTGCACTGCACAGACGCAGAACTCCCAGGAACACATCCTGCCGTGGATGGCTGTGATCCATGGGAGAAGCAAGCCTCAAACTGCAAGGGATCTGTTCTTTCTCTCCTTCCTTTGAAGGCCTCCTGAACCTGGAGAAGCTGCTGAGGCAGTTCCTCATTTCCAAGGACACGCTGTCGGTGCGGATGCTGGATGACAGCCGGGACCCCACCCCGCTCCTCAAGGAGATCCGAGATGACAAAACAGCCACCATCATCGTCCATGCCAACGCCTCCATGTCCCACACCATCCTGCAGAAGGTGAGTGGCCACTCCTGTCCCTCAGGGTGCTGCTGCTCCCACCCCACCCCACCCCACCCTGCCCCCCCCAGCCAGCTCCTGTGTGATATTTAAATGTCAGAANTTTAAATGTCAGAATTCCTGCAGCAGCGCTGGGAATGGGCTCTGCCCGGAGGGGGAATTGCCACTGATGGAATTTCCAGGGCTGGATCCGTGCAAGTGGTGGTTTAATTGCTCTGAGTGGATGGGTTTGGGCTCCACAAGTGGTGTTGCCATTGAAGAGCCATGGAGGGCTGCTCAGCTCTCTGAAATGACTCCATTGGTGCTTTTGTGCCCCCTTTTTTCCCCCTCCTGTTATGTCTCTAACTTTTTCCTTCTTTTTATTTTCATTGTTTTATTAACCGAGATTTTATATTAATCCTGTTTATTTTTAAATGCTCTCTGGCTGCAGATTTAGAGCTTGTTTTGATAGCCTGCTTCAAAACTGAGCAGTGGCTCCAGATGGAGCAGAGTTTCCCACATCCTGGAGGGAAGAAGCAGCACATTCCTGAAGGGAAGCAGGACCCAAGCACTGGGATCTCCCTTGGTGGAGCAGGCATTCCACACTGCCCTGGCTGTTTTATCACAGAATGGGTAACCCAAAGGCCTTGCCTGTGTCAGGTTTATCCCTGGTGACAGCCAGCAGGGATGTTTTTATCATTCCTTACTCCCCCTAGAAGATTTTTAATCCACTACATGCAATTGTCATTTCTAGACAGTTCAGGGGATTTTTTTGGGGTTGTCTACTCAGGGGGTGTTTTTTGTGTGTTTTTTTTTCCCCTTTTTCCCCTGTTGCTGCCTGGCTGCTGAGGGCTGTCCCCCTCCTCTGTTGCTATAGTGACTTCCCACAGGCTCCCAGCAGCTCTCTCCAGGCACCCACATCTCCCTGCCCAGCTCCAGCCTCCTTCTGCCACCACTGAGAAATGTCAGAGATTGCCAGCATTTCCCAGTAAAACCCAATCCTTCCAGCTAGGGGACTGTAGGAATGGAAGGTAAAAAATAAGGAGCTCCTGATCTGGCAACTTCTGACACCTTGGGAGGCTGGAAAGGGTTTTATTGATAGAGGTGGGGCCAGGGATGGTGGTGCTGAGCACCAGGTGCAGCCTCAGCCCATCCCACAGGGCAGCAGCAGCAGAAGGAAAAACGTGCTGTGGGTTTGCTGGCTCTGTCCCAGCAGAGCAGCCCTGCACAGTGAGAGGAATTCACAGTTTCTCATCCTTCACCCTCCACAGATGGGCTGGAGACACATGGATGATTCCCAGATTCCCAGCCTGTCCCACTCCCAGCTGCCAGGGGCAGGTGAATGGATGGGAGAGGCTCACAGGCACCGCTTTGCTGCTCACCTGCATTTCCTGCCCTTCAAACCAAACACTCTGACCTCAAAGTGGGTCACAGGGAGAGCTGGCATTGTCACTGTCCCCAGGAAGGGACGAGGAGAGGGAATTGGTGCCAAGTTTTGCTGTGGAGGGGCTGAATAAATGAAGCAGTCTCCTCTGGAGTCGCGGGCTCCTTGGAGCGAATGGCTTTGCTGTGTCTGTGGTGCCACCTGGGCAAGGGACAGGGTGACAATGTGCAGCCAGAGGGCTGGGCACAGCCAGGCCTGAGCCACCTGCAGTGGTGGTGGCCTCAGGATTGCCCAGGAACAGGTAAAAGACAGGCAGGAAAAGGGGGAGGTGTCGCCCTGTGTTTGAAAGCCTTCTGAAAAGTTTCTATTCTCGAGTCAGATTTTTCTCACACATTGTACTAAAAACAATAGTTTGTTTACATTCCTTCATGGAGAAGGGAATCTGATGGACTGGGCACTTCACCAGTCTAGTTGAAGTGGTGGGATTTCATCTTCCAATCCTCTCTCACTTTGCAAATCCTATAAATTGTGTATCCATAATAAACGGGTTCTCTTTTCGGGGGCCTCGGCTGTTCTCTGGATTGTGGTGAAACCCTGTCCTTCTTTCGTGCCTGGGTGCTGCAGGAACTACAGAGAAGTGCAATCCAAGCTGCCTCTTTGTGTCTCTCCTTGCCTCACTTTCTGCTGTCACAGCTTCTGGCAGGGATAGAAAGGGGCTCACACCAGGAGGTGCTGCCTTTGGTCTTTCCCTCCTCGCCCCCCAACCCTCTGTGTGGTCTGGACTGCTGGGAAAACCTCTTTGCCAAGGTCTGGGAGCTTCATTTGAGACCAGCTGTGCTTGGCAGGGGAACAGAGGCTTCCAGGAGCATCTGCAGATTAATGCCCCACTTTCCTGAGCATCTGTTCCCACAACCAGCTCCTTGTGTAGTGAGAATTTTGGGAAAGGCCTTCAGTTATCTGCTCTGTGATCTCTGGAACAGATCATCCCCATGGAATATTCTGTGTCCTTCTCTCTGCATCCCTGGACACTTTTGCCCTGTTTTCTTCTATTTCTGTGGCCAGCACAGCCCTGTTTCTGTTCTGGAGAACAGGCTGAGGTACTGGGTCTCATCCATGCTCATTAATTTGTGGGATTGGAGCCCAAATCTGACTGATAAAACTGGAAAACCACCAGTGGCTTGGCTGCCCTTTTTTTCTGTAACTCCCAAGAGCTTTTCCTGACTTTCTGTCTCCATCATGGTGTTTGTGGTGGAAGGGACAAGCCTGGAGCTCTCAGCTGCTCTTTTCCCTCATTATGTCCCAAAACATGTTGGTAGTTGAACAGGAGCAAAGCAGAAATCCTTATTTTCCTCCAAAAGCATCATGGAATTCCTCATCCCAGGGGGTTCTGGAGCTCTCAGGGCTGGGGCTGCAGGACAGACCTCACCTTTCCTGTGTCTCTGTGGACCATTGGGCTCTGCCAGGGCTTCAAAAGCTGTTCTGCTGGGAGTTCAAAAGCTTCTGCTTTCCACAGGCATCTTCCTTAGAGTTTGTCCTTGGCAGGATGCAGAAATCCATGAATTCCATCTTGGAATGCCATGGAAGGAGCAGAGATGCTCCCAGGGATCTGGAGCTGCAGCTGGGGCAGTTCTGGGTCACTTCTCTCTGTGCAGGTGCTTTGTCAGGGCTGCTGTGGGCAGGAGACCTCAGGTAGGCTCAGTCCTGCTGAAAAATTCCTTCCCCAGACTTCAATTTCCCAGGTCCAGCTGTGCTGCTGTGTCCCACCCTCCCTTCTTGCAGGGAGACAGCAGTGCTTGCAGGGAGAGATAAAGCTGAAAAAGCCAAATGTGGCCCCAGCTCTGCCTTGCTGGAGTGGAGATTGGAGATTGTCAGGCTCTGGTTTAATCTCTTTTTTTCCTCTCCTTCACAGGCAGCTGAACTGGGGATGGCGTCTGCCTATTACACCTATATCTTCACTAATCTGGTAAGGAGTTTTTCCCAGCTTTTTCCTGCCTGAGTGTGGAGTCATTTTAATGGGAGCTGATCCCCCTGACCCGTGGGATCCTTGGGAAAGGCCACGTGCAGTGAGGAGGGAGGGAGGCTCAGAATCAAAAGGCAAAAATCTTTCCAAACAATATCAAGAATAGCAATTCCAAAAGCAGTTCTGTAACAAAAGCTTTCTGTGCATGCATGGTATTGGATTTCTACAGTTTTTATCAGGTTAATTAATTAGTTCATCTAACAGGTACATCCAATAAGAGACCAGTTGCCCCAGCAACCCAGCCTTGGGTCTGCCCCTTGGACTTGTTCTGTCTTGTTATGTCTTTTAAATTCTGGTGCAAAACAAGATGTCCTCGTTAGAAATTCTTGTCTTGAAAATCAGACCAAGCAGGATTTCAAGAATGTGTTAGGAAGGGTTGGCTTATTGTTCTAAAGTGTGAGGAAGGGCAGGAACAGTGCTAGAAAATATAAAACTGTGTATTAAAATGCTATGAGGCAACAGATATATGAGAAATGTATAAAAAAAGCTAAAAAATCTTCAGGCATCATTCCTGCAAAGCTGAGAAGGTCTTTGGGAGGTGGGAAATGATTGATGCAGCATCAAAAAGCAGGAATTGTGGACACTGTGACAGGAGCTGGTGCAATGACATGTGCAGGTCTTTGGGAAGTTCCAGCAGATGAGTGGGTCCTGATTTTCCTGATTTTTGTGATTTTCCTGATTTGTGGGGGTTATGCTGGAGTTGTCACTCCCCAAGCCCACTCCCTGTGCTGGGAAAAGGGATGAACATTTGGAAGGCATCCCAGCCCTGTGCCCTCCAGCTGTGCTGCCCCCTGAGACAAAGGAAGGATGATCCCATAAATGTTGAGAGGCAGAGCATCTCCAGCACTGTGGTTTGGCTTTATGGCCACGAATAACATTAACGGGGGCATTGTGTGGTTAAACCCCTCAGTGCTGGCCTGAACAAGGAGTGATGGGCTGAGGCAGCAGGGGGGAAACCCAAAATAAATGTGAAACTTCTACTGGAGAAAGTTCTGCTGCTGCAGCAGCTCCAGAGCTGCCATGGGGTGTGAGGGAAGTGCCACCAGGAGAGCAAGAACCCGGCTGTTCTTGCTGCTGTGGGGCTGATGGAAACCTGGGGGATTAAGTGGAGGTGCCTCCCAGCCCAAGTGATTCTCCTATTCTCTAATTTCTATTAATATTTCTGGCAGGGAAGCCGAGAGCTGAATCACACTTTGGTGTTTGGGTGGGAGACAGACGGGAAGGGACGGAGCCAAACGTGTGGGCAGGGAGCTGGAGGGGAGAGGAGCAGGGGAGGGAGGGAAATGGAGGGGTTTGGGAGCCTTTGGGGCACAGAAGGGAGAAGGGGAAGGAGGTGTCAGAGAGAAATGCAAGGAATAAAAAAAGGCCACGAGGCTCCTGCCTGGACAACCCTTGGGTTCCTGCTCAGTGTTCCATCCACAGGTCATTCCAGCAAGACAAACTTCACTGGTCCAGTTGATCCCCATGGAATGGGCAGGGCAGGGCAGGCAGGGGGGTAAAGGGATGTTCCTGAAGGAGTCAGGCAGGGATGGAAGCTGGGGGTTGTGGTTTGTGCCCCAAATGACGGTGTCACTGTGCTGGCTGAGCTGCTGAGGGACTGCCATCCCCACCAGACCTGCCCACAGTGCCAAACCCAGCCATTCCTCACTCCCAGGGAGAGATTTCCAGTGCTCCCAAGAGCTGCTCCTCTTCCCCTTGCCCTTCCCAAGCCATTCACAGTCCCACAGAGCAGGGCTGTGCACACAGTGAGGGAGGGAATTTCCACCTGCACATCCCCAGCACGGCTGAGTCTGCTCAGGGATGCTGCTCAGACAACAGAAACAACTCCAAAAATGAAACTCCCACCTCCTCCCCCAGCCCAGTCCTGAGCATGGGTGTGATTAAGCATTTGCTGGAGGTGAAATTTGCCTTTCAAACCCATTCATCTCGTGGAATGCAGCTATGGCAGGTGAGAAAGAAATGAGTTTTGTTGCCATTCACGCTCTCAGGATATTAATCTGTTTATCCAGGTTATTTTGCCACTTTGTCCAAAAGCCCAGCTCTTAGCAGAACTAACTGGATTTTTGGCAGGGATCATTATGGAAAGGTGACATCAGACAAAACCTGGGCAGATGGAAGAGATGTTTAAGGAAATTAGTAATATTTAAATGGGGATTGGAGATGGGAGTGAGCAATTTAGGCTCATAAATCTGGAGGGATTATCAAGCTCCTAATGAACCCTCTGAGGTTCTGCAATCACTGCCTAATAGAAAAGATAAAATCATAGTGAACTACTGTCAAGGGGAGCAAGGAAAAAGATGGCTTTAAATGGAGAGAGAACCCATCAGGAAAGGGAATATAGAGTCTGTAGAGCACTGAGCTGCTTGGAGATGGAAAAATATTTCAGGCAAAAAAAGAAAAAAAGAGGAGAAAATAGGATAAAATGCTGAATTAAACACCTGCCCTGCAGCTCTAGAGGGGAATTCTGTTTCTGTCTTTTAGCATTAATTTTATTTAATAAGCACATCTGAGCTGACAGCACTTGCTGTGGTGCAGCTCTGCTCTCTGGGAGTGTTAGAGGAGGGAATTCTCTGTGTGCTGGGGCACAGGAGGGGATTTTTGGGGGTGATGCTCCCCCTGTCCCAGCCTGGTGGCTGCAGGGAGTGGCACCAGTGCTCTCCCAGCTTTTAGTAGATCACTGGAGCAGATGAGGAGGAGCCCAGCCCTCAGCCCCCAATGCATTTCCGTGGGAGCTGAGGCTGTAAAAATATCCACAGGCTCCTTTCCTGCTGCAAATTCACTCTCAGCCTCCTTCAGCCAACTCTAGGGACCCTTTTTTTGTCAGCAGCAGCAGCCTGGCAAATTTTCCAGGAGTCCTAATGGAACTCTCAGGTTGGGTGCATTTGTCTTCCCCACATCCATCACCTGCATTTGGGGCACTCCTGCCCTCCATCCCCTGGCAAAAAAATCTCCATCCAACCCAAGTTTCTCCCTGGCATCGCCACGTGGTGATGATTGCCCTGCTCTGGGGCTTTTGGGAGGGATGAAATTCCCTGGAGAGGTGCTGGGATGAGCTCAGAACTGTTCATCCTCCCTTCCCTTCTCCCTGGCAGGGCTGGCTGGGTCTCCACAGAGCTCATGGCCATGTGAGGGGACAGTGATGTGAATAATAATGATAATAATAATAATAATAGTAGTAACTAATAATAATGCAGAAATAGACCATTGCAAGCAGACTGCTGTTCATTGAAGTAAATTTTCCTTCCAGCACTAGAAATCCCTGAAATCAGCAGCACAGAGTAGGAGGGGTGTTGGATGCCTTCAAAACCCCATGCTACAATTAATTCTTTTAGCTTGTTAATTCTGTGTAGCTTGTTGGGTTTGTCCTTTTTTTTTTTTTTTTTTCTCCTCTCTGTTTGGTGTTTTGATTTTTTTTTTTTTTTTTAATAACGCACAGACCTCAGGCTGGGTTTAAATTTCAAAATATTTGTCAAGGCGATTAGATGGGAATAATTGAAACAATTAAAATGATTACTGTAAGGGGGAAGGTGTAAAGGAGGTTTCCCAGTGCTTTAAGTCAGGCAGGGCTTTTCACGGGGTGCAGTTTTGTTCCCTGACAAAATTGTGTGCAGGTGCTGTTGCTGATAAAACAGCTGCCGTGTTCAATTCCCACAGACCAGATAAATCAGTTTGGCTTTGGGTTTTTTCCTTGTTTCTTGCTTTCTCTTCTTTGTTTGGTGATTTATAAAGAGGTCTTCATACAGCACGAGGCTTTCAAAGCTGGATTGTCAGCCTGGAACTGGAACTGGAGGGGAAATTGGTGTCCAAATCCCCCAGACAGTGTCACACGTTTCAGCTGTAGCTTGTCAGCAGGGTGACATCCCTTGGAAGGAGGGAATGATGTCAAATCAAGCAGAGGGACAGGGAACTGCAGATTAGGCTTTGACCAGGGCTTAGGTGTTGTGAAATTACCTTTTTTTTTTGGTGAAATAATCTTCTTTTTCACCGTGAGCTCCAGCCCAGGCCGAGGTGTTTGCCAGGGGCACCTCCCTGTCCCTTGGGCAGGTGAGGAAGGCAGAGCCCCTCGTTACCCTGTGACAAATCTCCCCTCTCAGCCCAGCCAGCCTTCCTGATTCCCAGCAGCTGATGCAAAGTGTTCTGGAGAGCCCCGATCATTGCCTGGATTTATGGATCATATTTTCACTGGCATGTGGTAGCAGGGCAAACAAATCAGGTTTTTGCAAGGCTGCCAAAGCAATTTCTCCTCATTCTCGTTAGCATGAGGGAAGGAGGATTTAGACAAAGCAGTGACTGTGCCTCCCTGCCTTTTGCTGCCTGCCTGAGTCTTCTTGACTTTCTGACCAGACCCCTGTGCTTGATTGGGGTTTCTGGGTAAATCATTCTCTCAGACACACCCCAACCCCTCTGAGGTGAGGGCAAACATCTCTCTTTCCCTCTGCCCTCCTTCCCACCCCTTTTTTCCCAAGAGCTGGTTTTTTTTTTTCCAGGTCCCAACATTTAGCACTTGACCTGTCTGTGGATTTGTCTCTCTCCAAATCTCAGGCTCCCTGCAGAGAAGCCAAAGTTTTGGGCAGTATATTTTCCTAAAAGCATTCTTGTTTGAAGAACAGCCTCCAAAATTTAACAGCTGGCCTTGCATGAGGAGGTTCAAGACCCGTATGGCACATGGATGCTTTTTTGGGGGGAAAAAAAAAATCCAATTACAGATATAAATATGGTTCCCCTAAATTGTCTCTGAGCTCACTGAGGTCTCAGCTTCTCTCTCCCTCCCTGAATGGCCAGCAAGCATTGCCCTGAGTAGATCTACCCCACCCACTCACCTGCTCAAATTGTTGCTGTGATGACTTTTTTTCCCCTCCTAGAGAAATTGATTTTTACATGTGGCCCATTAGAAACTTATTGACTCTGTCGATAGTTTATAAATAAATGGAGCCTTTCAGGAAAACCATAGAAAGCACTTAATATAATATTGTCCACTTGAGTAAACAAATAAATGTGTTCTGAGTGGAGTTTAGGAATGATTAACTGACTTGGCAGCTCAGCTCTGAGGGTGACAGCATCCAGAGAGGGAAAGGCAGAGTTTTCTCCACCTCTAACTGAGGAGGTTTGGTGATTTTTAGGGGAAAAATTGGTCGCTGGAGCCGGGGGGTGAAGCAGTGACCATTGCAGGGTCAAGCTCCTTTTGGGTTAAGTGTGGAAGTTCTGCCTTCCACGACCTGGGGAGAGGCTCCCTGGAGTTCTGTTTGCCCCAAAACCTGCTCTGGGATACTTTATTAACCCTAAAATGGTAAATAATGACCCACACTGATGAAGTCACCAGAGTTGTGCTGAGCTGGCACTGCAGGTTTGGCTCTTGCACAAAAGCTGCCAAGAAATCTCAGGATGGACATCGCAGCCTGGGTTTGGAGAGCTTTTCTAAGCACCAAACACTCTGGACAAGGAGGTTTTGCCAGAGCAGGGGTTTAATAGAGAAATGGAAGCCTTGGCCCAGCGTTCTCCTTTCCCATCCCACATTAAAAAAAAAAAAAAACAAAAAACCAAAAAAAAACAGAGCAGGAACAGCACAGAGTGTCCTGGGCCTGGTGTAAATCAGCTTTTGGTGCTGTCAGAGGGGCTGCAGGGGAGCGAGGTCAGTGCAGCCTCTGCTGAGTTTTCCAGCAGTGAGTTTCTCCTGCTGAGCACAGGGCTGGGGGCTGTTTTGGAGGCTGTTAATCAGCAGATCCAAAAATCCAATAAAGTCCTTGCAGTGATTAGGGGAGGAAGATAAAACTGTTTGCATGCAGGGGAGAGGAGGGAGGGAGGGAGGGAGGAAGGGAGGGGGCATCTTGCTGTTGGTGCAGCCTGAATTGAGCAAATCCTGTTCCTCCCAGAGGCTTGGGATGAGGTCAGGCAGGGTGTGGGAAGGTCTGGGTGTCCCTGGCAGTGAAAGGAGCCCCTCTTTAGGTTCATCCCCAGCCTGCAGGCACTGCTTGCTGCCTCCCCACTGCCGGGCACTCCAGGTTATTAAAAATGACATAAGGATGGAGGTCCTGCACACACACAGGGGCTGCAGAGCAGGATCACCAACAAAATCGATGCTGCTGGAAGGAGTTCAGGAGCTGCTGCAGTGCTGAGCAGCACAGTGGCTGCTGCAGGGGGAAAATTTACCAGGAGCCACCCTCTGGAGGGACATCCCAGCGTGGCGGGGCAGGGGAGGCAGCTCTGTGCTTTAAAATACTTTTTTTTTTTTGCCAGGCAGGCTGCTGTGAGACCGATAATTTCTGCTGGGCTGGCCCTTTCCATGCTGCAGCCTCTTCTTTCCAGACTTGGGAAGCTGTAAGATGAGTGGTGAGGGAAGAACTGGCTGTAATTTCTGGGATTTCCTTTGGCCTAGGAGTTGATTGTTTAGCTGCAGATTTGGGATGATGCCTCATTAGTGAGATGCTGGGAGATGAATGCTGGCTTTGATGTTTTGCAGGTTTTTAACTCATATCTCTTGTGGGCTGCTCATCCTGGAGAAGAGAGTCTTTAGGGAGACTTGACAGCACCTTCCAGTGCCTAAATGTGACTTTAAAGAGGGCTGGAGAGGGATTTTTACAAGGGCATGGGGTGATAGGAAAAGGAGAAATGGTTTTAAAGTGAAGGAAGGTAGATTGAGATGGGATATTGGGAAGAAATCCTTCCCTGTGAGGGTGGGGAGGCCCTGGTACAGGGTGCCCAGAGAAGCTGTGGCTGCCCCTGGATCCCTGGAAGTGTCCAAGGCCAGGCTGGACACTGAGGCTTGGGGCAGCCTGGGACAGTGGGAGGTGTCAGGGTGGAATGAGCTGCTGCTTCATGTCCCTTCCATCCCAGACCATTCCATGATCCTGTATTTCTAAGAGCTTGTGCTGCCAGGTATTAAATCTCTTGGTTTTCACTCTGCACCTCAGTTTCCTCCTCTGTATTCCAGGTATAAAATCTCCAAGGCAGGATTCTCCCTGGGCTGGGATTTTGCCCACAGCCCCAGTGCCAGTGTGAGGAGCAGTGTGGCACTGCCAGGGTGTCACAGGGCAGGGCACAAGGGACAATTCCCTCTCAAACTCACAGGTGCTGCAGGAGGTAGGAGAGGGCTTGTGGGTGCTGAATCCTGGTGGGGATCAGCTGATTCTCCATCCAGACCTGCAGAGCAAGATTTGCAGTGAGTAACCCACGTGTTCCTGCTGGCTTTATGTCCCCAATGGCTCAGGGGCTGCATCCTGCAGCTCTGATCATAACTCACACCCAGCCACGCTGGAAAATCCAATCTCACGCCTTTGGGATCACAGAGCTGGGCTCTGTAACTTTTATTAGCCAGGTCCTGCCAATGACCTCAGTGCCAAGGTGTCCTAGTTTAGGGCAAATCTGGGAGGAAACCCTAGAAGGGGTCTCCTCTAATCAGCCAGCTTCAGCAGACCCTCCCCACAACTGGTTCGGGAGAAAAATCTCCTTGGAGAAAAGTGGAAAAAAATCTTTATTTAGCCAGAAAAGTATTCATAAGCATAGAAAAGTGAACAATATGAAACAGTAGAACGTCTCATTGCTCTGAAGAGTCGGCAAAGCCAAAAAAAGTCCTTTTGTGGGTGTGGCTCAGTCAGGTTCAGTCTCTCCAGGGCTCGGGCCAGGTGCTCAGGCCCCGGGTGCAGCTTGGGGGAGCCCCAGGAAATTGTCCTGATGTCCTGGACTCAAGAGATGCTGAACAGTCCCAGGAAGGGAAAAAACCCACAGTTGAGGTAAAGCTCTTCTTCCTTCAGCCAAGGGGGAAAATCAGTGAAAAAAGCAAAGCAAAGCTCCCTGTCTCTGTGTGTGCCACGGCCGAGAGCTCCGAGCCAGCACTGAGCCTCATCTCACTCTCTGTCCGTGCTGCACACAGCACAGTCTGTGAGAAAGGAATTCCCAGGCAGTTTCTGCAGTTTCTGCTTCTCCCCCTCTCTCTGCTCAACTCCACAAGCACAGAACTCAACATCCAAGGTAAGCAAGGCAGGCTGTAGGGGATACAAACACCATAAAGCCACCCCAGGACACAGGGTCATTCTCGCGCCTTCGGGATGGCAGAGCTGACCTCTGTAACTTTTATCAGCCAGGTCCTGCCAACGACCTCGGTGCCAGGGTCAGTCCACGGGGTTTGTGCGCTGCTGTAAAGTGAGAGTGCAGGTCGAGTGCTGCAGGAACCCGGGCAGTGACTTCATCCATCCTCTGCTGGCTCCTCCAGCGCCGTCTCCCAGGGAACCCCGTGCAATTCAATTAGCTAATGTGTGCCTAGCACTCGGAAAATACCGAGTGCCACGGAATTGCTAAGTGTTGTTATTTAACAGCACACATTGCCTGCTTGCAGCCCTGTAGTAGCAGTCAGAAAATCTACACCGTAATTGCCTGCTGGTGCCTGCTGCTGAATTTGCTGCCATTGGAGCAAGGCCTGGGGATTTTTCTTCCTGTGAAAAAGTTCATTAATTTTGGCTGCAGATCCTCCGGGCTTAATTTTTTTTACCGAGGTCTCTTGAAGCAGAATATTGACATGTGGTGGGTGTTTTGAAAAACAGAGTGGAAAGAGGGGGAGGAATTCAGACAGGCAGGATTTGTGTCCCTGAAATTCACCTTGGCATGATTCCTGGTGGTCTTCTCTGTGCCTCAGGTTGGACTGAGATTGAGGGCCAAGTTTTGGGCAATTACTGTAATTCCTCCAATGTAGGGAAAGGTATGAAAAACCCAGTGGAATGGGAGGAAATGAGGGAGCTGCTGTTTGCAGCAATTTTTTTGATGGCATTTTCTGAAAGCCTGTGGTTACAAAGCTGTGTTTGCACAAGTGGAGGAGGCTTGGAGTCCCCTTTTAAACAGGATGGGAGAGTTATTTTCCTAATGGCTTCTTGCTCTTATTGCATTGGGAATCTTCTATCCTGCAAAAGCTCCAGCCAGCACTGGGGATGATGGAGAGTAACTCCCAGAGGAGAGAAAGGCAGCTGGGAAACTGTTTTGTGTAGGAACCTACTTCACTATATCTCAAAGAGAAATCCTTGGCTCTCCACCTGGAAATACCCATGAGATCAGGGGTTTTCCACCCCTTGTCCTGCCTGTGTTTGCCTCTTGCATCGTGGGAGGGAGGGCAGGACAGGTGGGAAATCAGCTGAGAGGTGCAGGTCTCGAACAGCAAATGAGGTTTTGTTTGCAAAACGTGGGTTTGGAAATGTCAGGCGTGGTGAATGAGTGTGAAAAAAGGCAAAAAAAAAAAACCCCAAACAACAAAACCAACAAATAGGGAGGGAAGCTGAGCTGGCAGCTCCGGGAGTATGGAGATGCTCTCACCCCTTTGCCCTCTGCAGCAAAGCCTGACCTTACCAAATCTCTCTTATCCCAGTGCAAATGAAGTGTGTCCCCCTCGGGTGGTTTATCTCCATCTCATTGCATAGGCAGCTCACGCCTCATTTCCTCCCGACCCGGCTCTGCTGCCTGCTCTTGTGCTCATCTGATGGAAAGACATTTAATGGCCAAAGATTGGAGCTGGAGCAGAGGGAAGGGACCGGGAGCAGTGGGTGGAAGGGGTTGGGTGCAGGCTGTGCCCCCTCTGTGTGTCACTGAGCTGATGCTTTCTGGATGTGACAGCCACAGAAATGGGGTTTTCTGCAGCTGGAGGCTTGCCTGGGAAAAGATGGATATGGCTGGAGAGGGTTGGATGGAGGAAAAGGCCAAGGCTTGCACAAAGCAGCCCGTGCTGATGGGAGCTGGGCAAAGCTGCTGGGGGTGTTTGAACCAGAGCAAATTGTTGGCTCTGGGGGGAGCCTGTCTGGTCTGGCTGTGATTGTGGTGCAGGCAGAGGGTCCTGGCAGCTGCCTTGGGGCAGGGGCATGGAATTCCCCCAGGGAAAATGGGAGAAGATCCCTTCAGGGGCTGGTTCTGACCATGGCATTCAGCCAGCCAGGGCAGGCAGGACCTAAGGGTTCAGCCCTGTGGCTGTGCCTGGCTGGGCTGAATCTCACCCCTGCCTCAGTTTCCCCTCGTGAAGTGAGGCAACTTCATTCCCTCACCCAATAGTTGCTAATTTAAAGATCAGAGCGTAACAAAACCTTCAACTACAAAAGCTCAGAAGTGTTTTCAGGGGAGAAAAGGCACAATAAATAAACAAACACACTGATTTCAGCTGCCCTGAGGCTGGGGTGAGCTGGCATGAGACTGAATCTTTGGATTTTGTGGCTGTTCTGGTAGAAAACATCTCATTTTCCTCCTGGATATCCCGAAGCCAAGAGGGCAGTGGGGCAGCTGCTTGCCTGGTACCCTGCACAATTTGCCTGGGGGCTCTGGCTGTGGGCAGAGAGGATTTTACAGGGGTTTAACATCCCCTCCTGCTGCTGTGCCTGCAGCCAGCATCTCCTCAGGCCCAGCTCCTCATTAGCCATCTGCCCTGCTTGCTGGGGCTGTCAGGATGCTGTGGGTGAATGGATCACCTGTCAGCAAGGCAGGGGGATAATATCATTCAAATGAATCAATAGTTCACAGGCAATTTCACATTACCCAACGTTAACGTGGTGGTGTGTCCAAAATGTGCTTTACCCTGGGTTTGAGCACCTTCCCCTGGGATTTGGCTGGGCTGGAAGAGTCTTGTAAAGTCCCATGTTTGGGAGATTTACAGGGATTGCTCCTGCGTGCCCAGCAAAGCTAAAAAATGGCTCAGCTTGCTGGAATCTCATCCCACACAGAGCCCAGGGACAGCTGTATCTGTGATGGGCATCCAGCAGTTGCTGGAACTGTCACTCCCACCTTCTCACTCCACTTCAGCAATTAGCAGAAGAGAAATTAGCAAGGAAGGTGCCATTATTCCCTGCTAATAGGACAAGGAGGGCTGGAGTCTTCTCCAGGCTTTGTTGTGTAGCTGTTTCTGTGGATGTGAGGAGCAAAACCAAGCCCTTGGTTTTTGCTTTTATTTTTTCTATGTGGTGGTTTTTTTACTCCTCACCACTTGCAGAGATGCAAGAGGAGGCTGCCAGCTCCAAAATCCACGGTCAAGGCACCTTGCCACCCTCCCCAGGGCATTAGGGTGGCATCTCCTCCTGGTACCCAACAGCACAAGGGAGCAGTGCAGGATTGGGGGTTTTTAGGGTTAGGTAGAATTAGGTTCCTGCTCCTGTGGGAAAGAACTGATTTAATTTAACAGCTGAAACTTGGTGTCACCAAATTGGATGTGGTGATAGAGCAGCTTCACTCAGCAGGTGAGTGACACCTTCTTTGGAGGGTTTTGGGGGGTTTTTTTTGTAGAATTTGGCCAATAAAGTACTGCAATTAATTGACTTCTTCTTAAAAGCCTGACATGAGCAGCAACCTGAGTTAAATCCTGGTTAAAACCCAGGCTCTCCCTTCCAACAGCTGGGTTTGTTTCCCAAGCAGAGTCTCACAGCTGCACGATCCCATTCCCTTCCAGGGCACTGAGTGGGTTTGAAGTTTCAGTGCCTGTTTTCCCCTCTAATCCCATTTTCTGTTTTGGGCTGCTGTAGGAGTTCTCCCTCCAGCGCCTGGACAGCCTGCTGGATGACAGAGTCAACATCCTGGGATTCTCCATTTTCAACCAGTCTCATGCCTTCTTCCAAGAGTTTGTCCAGAGCCTCAACCAGTCCTGGCAGGAGAACTGTGACCACGCTCCTTTTACTGGGCCAGCAGTAAGTAAAGTCCATTTCCATCCCCCAGAACCTCCCTGAGCTGGGAAGTCTGATAGACCTTTGTGAAAAAACCTCATGGGAAGAGCTCAGGATGGTCCTGAGCAATGCAGGGGTAGAAACTCTGGTCTCAAATAATTTTTTAAGGATTATTTAAATTATTTAATAATTTAATTATTGAATCCTATTTAATTTTGTGCTGAAGAGATCAGGGATATCCCCAGGCTGCTGTTGTTCCTCAGGTTGGATTTTGTGGGGAGCTGTTGGTCCAGGAATGGGAAGGATGAGTCAGAGCAGATAATTTTTATTAAGTAGGTAGGAGAGGACTTGAGGTGTCACTCTGTGATTTACAGGGAAGCCTCCTGATGTGGAAAACACCAAAATGATCCTGAAATTCTGAGCTGCCCCAAAGGACCTTGGGCTGCAGAGCTTTGCAGGGCTTCTCTGTGCTGGACTGGGAGCACAGCTTTAAATTTAAGCCTCATCTTAATTTGGATTGTATTTCTCTGTGAGTGCAGAGGATGATGCAGCTCTGATTCAGTGTTTCCCTCGTGGAGTTTGTCCCTGTGTGTTCAGACTCCAGGAAAGGGCTCGTGGAGGGGGGATTGTGGCTGCAGATGGCACAGGAAGGGCTGGCTCAGGCAGATGCTGAGGGGCTGAGCTGAGTTCTGTGCTCCAGCATCCCCCTGAGGATGCTGCACATCAGCACTGGAGCATTCCCCAGGGGTTCTCCACAACTGGGAGAGTGTGCAGAGCACATTTTCCACATCAGAGGTGCAGGGAGCTGCAGCTGGGGGAGGGGAGAAAGAGGAAAATATCATCAGCTGAACCCTTTACATGGATTTTAATGAACTCAGAGCCCCCTTGACGAGCAGAGCTGCTGGAAACCTCCTTATTGTCACCACAAAGGAATCCTTAAGAGGCAAAATAAGGAGATTTTTGCCCTTTGTGTCCACATCCTTTGGCTTGACTTGAGCTCCTGTGCCTGGGACCATCCTGCTCTCCCTCCCACCCAGAGGCAGCTGCAATCAGCTTATCCTGCTCAGTCTCCATGGGATTTCTACCAGGGAGATTCCTTTTTGGATTGCAGGGCCTGTTGAGAGGCATTAAAACCAAATTTCCTCCTCGGAGTGCAAACAGGAGACAGCAGGAACGGGCAGCAGGTGTGACAGGGAAATGAAAATTCTCATTTTAGGTTCTTAGCCTGCATTGTCTCAAGCACCCAGCAAAACCTGTAGGTGGGAGGATGCGAGGTGAAGCTTGGAGGGGCTGGAATTCTTCAAAATGCCACGTCCCAGGTGATGGGAAAAGGATTTGAGGGTGTGGAAGTTACAGAGAGAGGTGAAATATTCCCAGCAAATTTCCTTTCTGTTGTCTGTGAGGTGAATCCAGGACCTTTCTGCCTCTGCTGTTGGGAACCTGTCAGGGAGCACCTCTCTGTGTTAGAACCTCCCCTTGTAGCCCTGGGAAGGAGTTATCCTGTGGGATAACTCATCCTAAAGAGAGAAAAGGAAGCTCAACAGCTGGAAGTGACAGGAGGGAGGTTCCCTGTGAGCTGCAAAAATCCCAGGGCTTTTCTTGCTGGAGCTGAGGAAGCATCTGACAAAGGAGGAGGGAGCTGCCTGCTCTAATGCCATTCTCATTAATCACATTGCAAAGAAAGGAAATCAGAGAAAATCATTCAAATTACAGATGGCTAGATTTGGTAATTAGAATTTAGGCTAAAACAGATGTTTGTAATTAAGTGTTTATGTCATTGAATAAAATCCAGATTGCAAAGTCTATTTCACAGGGTTTTAATGGTTTTCATTCCCCGTGTTGGGTTTAGGGGCAAAGACACAGCTGATAATGTTTTAGGGAGAGAGAAAAAAAACCCAAAAAACAACCCCACATGGCAAAACCCAGGGAAGCCAAACCTGTTCATGTTTCAGTGTCAAGGATTGTCAAGAATTTGGCTTTAGGGATTGAGGGAAGTCCCCTGAGCCCCACGGGTTTTCCATGGAGCTCTGGTACTGCAGAGGGGGACAAAACCAGCAGGGCTCTGCACAAATCAGACAGTGCAGACAGGGGAGAGAATCAGTTTGTTAGCAGAGAAATTGGCTTTTTTGTGACAGAGGGACAAAGCTGTGGTTTCAAATGAGAATATAAAAGTAGTGAGAGGTTTTTAAAGGTGACGTGGGGAAAGTTGAGGAAGGTACAGGAGGGCAGTGAGAGATCCTCTGGCTGGATCTGCCTGGAGGATGTTCCAAAGGTCTCTTTTCACTCCTCTGCTGAAGGTTATGGCCTCAAAACTTTGTGGTTTACATCTGTTCCATGCAAAGTCAGGCTACAGGAATGGGATTTCTATTCCACGCCACAAGAACTTGATCCTGTGTATCTCCACACCCTCCCCAGTACTTAAATTGCTTGAAATAATAAAGGGTGCTGGCAAAAATCCTAATGAATTTTCCTGAGTTCAGGAGTAAAACATTCCAGTCAATACTGTCAAATGCTTCACGGAGATCTACAAGTCCCTTGCTCACCAGCTAATAAGGGATTAACTGCTCAGGGAAAATGGAAATGGAAACCCAGCAGGAGAAAATTAAAAATGCTGGGCCAATATTCTCATTTGGTAGGAAATGGGTGAAACTTTGTGGTTGTGGGGCTTGTGTTTGGTCTCAAAACAGATTCATTTGTCCAGCTGATGTTAATGTGGTTCCTGATTCAGGAAAGGAATTGCTAATTGGGTGTGACATCCTCTAACCTGAAGGGGATTAAGTTAATAATTGAAATTAAGTGCATATAAAGAGTTTCATGGAACAGGGCCTGAGGATAGGACAGGCTGGAAGAGTTCTCTTAGGGAAAGAATTTGTATTGAAGGGATAAAAGAAAGGTGGGGAGAAGGATTTATCATCTCCTATAAGAATCTCTGGAAAAGGCTTTCCAGGAGGGGAATGTTTTAGGTCAGCCTTAGCAAGGTCACCGGTGCTGTCAGAGCTGGTGTTTGGGGTTTTGGTGGCACTGGGCTGGAATCCTGCCTTTAATTTAGGATGGCTTGTAGGTTTTGAGGGTTTTGACACTTTTTAAGTGTCTGATCCCACACCAAGGTGGTCAGTGAGGTCTCACCACTGGTCTGAGGAAGACCAGGCAGGGTTAAATCTAAATTAGCAACAGAGTGGGAGCCCAAGGTTTGTTGGGATCATTGAACTGGGTGAGATTGTCCCTGCAGGGCCTCTGGCAGCGGTGACTGAACCTGGCTCTGGGAGGAGGAGAGGATGCAGGTGCCACTGCAGGGCTGGAAGCCACAGCCAGGGTAAGGTGGGGAAAGCAGCCCCAGGCTGGAGGCTGAACCCTCTGCCCGGAGCTGGGATGGGAAGAGGATGCTCTTGGAAGTATCCATGAGGAAAATGCAGCCTTGATAGTAATGAGCTGCAAGGGCTTAATTCCAGCAGAGTCAGGAGGTGACAGTAATTAAAAGTGAAATCTCAGTGCAAGAGTGAGAACGAGGGGGGAAATGGCTGATTGTTAACGAGCCCAAAGCCATGGAAACTGCTGTGCACGGGGGAGAAACGGGGTTTGTGAGGCTTGGTGGACAAAGAAACCTGGGAAAGGCAACCAAAGCCAAGGTGAGCAGGAGAGGGGATGAGCTCTGTCCCTCTGGACGTTCCTTCAGCAGGGAACTGGAGGTTGTAGTGAGGGATGGGTGATCTCTGTGGGGTTTGAAAGGCAGGATTTGGCTGCTTGACAAGCACATTTAGCAAAACCTCCTTTCTTGTGGGTCTGCCTGGCAAAGAAGTGGTTGGAGAAGGCCAAGGGCATGGCTGAAGCAGCACAGTCACCTTTCCTTCTGTGGGAGCAGGCACAGGATCTCCCCCTGGCCAGCAGATTGACCAGAGCCACCAAAACGCTAAAAAAACCCTCCATTGATTAGGAAAGAAAAACTGCAGAAACTGAGATTGAAAGGATGGAGAAAGAACAAGGACAAGCAGAGATAGAGAGATGCCAGTGATGGATGAAACAAAAGGGATGAAATCAAGGTGATGCCAGGCTGTGCACAGCACAGCTCCAAGGTGCAGCAGGAAGGTGAATTTCTGTGTTGCTGATATGGGAAACATTTATGGATATGAAAATAGGAAGCTTTAAGAACAGATTATGTAGTGATTTTGGGGGCATTTATGGATATGAAAATACAAAGCTTTAAGAGTAGATCATTTGATGATTTTTCAGAGGAACAGCTTGTACTGAGAACACGTAGAAAATGAGCTGCTGAGCTCGACTGCTAGGTAGTTATTAAGTAGAAGTCACATAGGTGAGATGTATGATGTTGAAACTCAGCAAAATGGGACTTAGGTATTGTATAAATTTTATAAAGCAGAACTTCATGGTCTGTGAGCCAGCAAGAACCAGGCCTGTGGTTCTGGCCAGGGCAAGCAAACGTGGGAACAGCCAAATCCTTACTGAGCCTGCCCAGAA
>VZTR01008863.1:64920-88801 GCA_013400775.1 Chaetops frenatus
TGTATATTGAGAGATGAAAGAAACAATGGGAAGAACTATGAATTCCAGGAATTAAAAGAAGAAAAATTTAAAAAGGGGGGGAGTTATACATCAGAAGGGGATGTTGGGTATCAGGTGTTCTGGGCAGTCTGTGCCTCTCAAATACCTGAGCCCATGGAGAAAGAGAGAGGGAAATGAGGCTGGGAAATCAGGATAAAAAGGAGGCTGCACCCTCCAAAAATCTGACAGATCCTGGAGGAAATGGCCCATGGGCTCTCCCTTCATTGGAATAAAGTTACAGGACTGCTCTGTCTCCTTTTTGGCCAGAAAGCTCTGGCGTTTGTGGGTGTATTTTGCTGACAATTGCAGGCTGACGTGTGGCTGCCTCTCCCCCAGCTGAGCTCGGCGCTGCTGTTTGACGCGGTTTACGCCGTGGTGACGGCGGTGCAGGAGCTGAACCGCAGCCAAGAGATCGGCGTCAAACCCCTGTCCTGCGGCTCTGCCCAGATCTGGCAGCACGGCACCAGCCTCATGAACTACCTGAGAATGGTGAGAAGGGGGGCTGGGGGCTGCTCCTGGCTGCCAGCAGCAGGGCTTGGCTCTCTAGCCAAGCTCTTTGAAGGCAGTGGGAAGAGAGATTTGAGGGTTTTGGGTTGTTGGCGGCCTTGGAACGATGTGAAACTCTTCCCCCATTTCAGGCTTTGCTGCTGAAAAGCTGGAATTGAGTGGTTTGTTTTCTTCCAAAGTATTTGAGCTCTGAGTTGAGCTGCTGTGAGGTCACACGGTACCACTGCTCAGAGCTCAGGGGCAAGACGTGAGTTCCCCTATGGGTTTGGGCTCCTTTGAACCCAAAAATTGTCATTTCTGGAACCAAACAAACCTAAATCTGACATGAGAACACTCTGAAATTCCATCCTTGTGAAATAGTTGGAGTTTGTGGCTCCTCGGAGCTGAGGTGACCATGCAGCAGGACCAGGGTTCTGAGGCTGTTTGGGTGCAACTGAGACGAGGAAAATTTATAAGGGATTTTTATTTATAAGAGGTCTTATAAATAAGGGGTTTCTTTTTCCCCCCCCCCCAAAAGGAAAGCTCAGCTGACCCTGAGCCTTGTACCACTTTAACTCATGGTTTTAAATCTCACCTTTAGCCAGGGACAACAAAATCCTCCAGCTCCCCATAGCTCTGCTGCTTGGAGCCCCAGTGGTCTCAGCCTTGGGATGGAGGGAGGCAGCGAGGGAATGTGGAGTTGGTTTTCCCAAAGCAAGGACATTCATGGAGTCCTGCACCTCGTGCTGCTGACTCCCTGCTCCTCTCCGTGTCTTTTCCCCTCTATCCAGACCCCAAAAATAATTAGGACTGAGATCAGAGGGTGGCACTGCTGTTCCTGCTGGGAGTGTGGGGTGTGTGGGGCCATCCCCCCCCCATCTCTGGGGGGGCTCTGGGGGGTTTCTGGGGTGGGGCAACCTCGCTGGGTGCTGTAACTCAGTGTCTCTTGGACAGGTAGAATTGGAAGGTCTCACCGGCCACATCGAATTCAACAGCAAAGGCCAACGCTCCAACTACGCCCTGAAAATCCTGCAGCACTCCCGAGGTGGCTTCAGGCAGGTGAGAGCAGCCAGGGGAGGGCTGGGAGTGTGGCCTGTGTGTCCTTGGCTCAGGGGGACACTCTGGGCACCTAAAGGGGCTGTGGATGTCCCTGGTTTGCACCGTGAGCTGCTCAGGGTGTCACCTCAGCCCTGGCTGGCAAACACTGAGGGTTTGACTCCATCAGGGCCACGGCCCAGGGTAATTTGGATTTGTCTCATTCTATCAGGCCCTGGAGGGGGGTGATGGCAGAGCCAAGCTCTGGCCTGTCCCAGGTGTTAATTCAGGGCAAGGAGTCTGTGCCAGGTGCAAGCTCACACTCACAACCCTTTTGTTCCTAAGCGTGTGGCTGTATTTGCTCAAAATTGTTTGGTTAGGGGAAAAATGGGAAGATTTTCCATGAAATTGGGGGAAAAAATAGGGTATTGTGGACCTTTTCAAACTGTTTATAGAAGGAAAAGCAAATGGGGTTGACCCCATGTCAGGAGTTCCCCTTATCTCACCCCCAAGTGGGGAAGTTCAAGCTCATTCCACTCTCAGTTTATGGTTCCTCTCTGGCAGGTTTGCTCAGCTCACACCCTCATTTACTTTTTGTCTCAGTGCTGGTAGGTTCCTCACAGCTTTCCTCTGCCCACAGAACACTGAGCAGATTTCATTAAAATCATTAATTTGAGTGGTATTTCCTCACCTCACACTTTTTGCCCAAGCCATATTTTCTGGTTTGAGCTGAAGTTAAGGAAAACTGTGTGGGGCCACAGGTATCAGACTGGTGAGATTACACCACACAAATCCAAGGAAATTGCTGGTAAATCCAAGCCTCATTCAGGAAAAAAAAAAAAAAAAGAAGTCCTAGAAAAGAAAAAAAATGGAGTTTCATCTGTCTTGTTTCCCTGCTGACAGCTCCACTGCTGCCCTTTTCTCAGAGATTGCCACTTCTGGATGCTGGCAGAGAACAAAAGCTATTGTATCCTACCCTCACCAACAGAGCATTTTGGCACCAGGAACTCTGTCCTGCTCTGGCAGCAGTGAATTTCAGCCCTGGCAAGGATGTTACCTGCCAGTGCTTACCTGTCAAGTGACAGCTTGGCTTTGATGCTGCCTTTCTCTGATCGAGCAGGGGGGATCAGGATGGCATTTTCCCCACACTGAGGTCTCTCACAGCATCAATGCCCTTTTAATCCTTTCCCAAACCCATCACCCTGTGAACAGAAGTGACAGATCCAAGCCCATCTGCATTAATGGGAGCACAAATTCAGCTGGATTCAGGAAGGAAACGCTGCAAATGCTCCCTGTGACAGCTTTGGTTTTGATGTGTTTGAATGTGGCAAGGATTTCACGTTAAACTCACAGGTCCTCTTGGAGAAGAGCTTCTCCCAGAGCTCCACGGGGAGCTGTGACTGCAGCCTGATGTGCCCTGAGACTAAAATCTCATCTCTTCCCCACAAACCTGGTGTGACAGGAGAAAACCTTTGCTGACCTGTTGTAACAGCTCAGTAAATAAGGAGCTTTGTGAGATGCCCAGGAAAGCTGTGCTGGGATTAAGATTTCCAGATTCCCCATCAGGCTGCAGTGGGATGCAGCACTTCCAGGAAAAGCTGCTGGAAGGACAGGGGAGTCCCTTGGGGGTGGCTGCAAGCCCTGCCCTGCCACAAAGCCACCAGGGAAGAGCTGATTTTTACAAAACTGCTCCTGTGACAGCTTTTCTGCCTTCTCTCCTTTTCTCAGGGATCTTTCCTGAGCCACAGCAGTGGCCAGAGGGGTGTCAGGGCCTGTCCCAGCCAAAAGGGGTTTTTGAGATGTGTTTAACTGGGAAGGGCATCCCCAGAGAGCTGGGGAGGCTCCTGCCCATCCTGCCTCCCTTCCACCTTCCTGGGAAGGGAAGCCAAAGGCAGCTCTGCTGTGCCATAAATGGTTATTTTCTTGTTGCCAGCCTGGTTTCTTTTAATGAAAAGGACTAAATAAATCATCAGAAATATTTTAATTAAGGAAACAGGGTAAAGAACAGGCATTCACATCCTGGAGACAATCTTGCTCCCAGGGGCTGTATTAACTGATTTGTTTGAAACACTTCTATTCCCTGCTTAGTTTTAACCAAGCTCATTTTAACTCTGCCCATTCCTCTCTTCCTCTCTTTCCCTCTCCTCCACTCTCTCCTTCCATCCAGTGAAGCCACAGGGACTTCCAGCTCATCAGCTTTGATGGAGAGTTCACCGAATTTCGAGGCTGATCCAGCCAGAAAGCAAATTAGAGACACTTAGATTTTCTAACTTGCTGCTGCTTTTGGGCAAGGAGAGGCAGGGCTTTTTGACATCCAATTTTTAATACATTTATGTAACCACCAAACACGTCTTTTCCTGATTTAGCTTAACCAGAGGAATTTTTTCCACAGCCATATGAGAGCTGCTCTCTCTGCTCACAGGATGCTCAATAAAGCACAGGCTCATTAATGTGCTGGTGATCTATAGATCTGACAAGAGCTGGGTTTGGTAAATGTCATCTTTTTATTTTCTTTTTTTTCCCCCCTTTCTTTGCCCCTCGAAAAAACACTGCAGAGTTCCAGCAGAGTGATTTGCTGTAAATCACGAGCTGAGGGTTTGGAACTTAATTTAAGTGAGAGGAGGGGCTGTGATTTAGGGAAGGGAAGGGGGCAGCTGCAGACCCTGACCCCAGCTCTGCCCATCCCAAGTGAGGCTGATCAGTCTCCACTTCACCACGGGCCCTGCTGGTGTCCTGAGAGAGCAGGGGCAGAGCTGGGGCTGTTAATTGGGATGTTAATGAGATACAGATGAGTTCCCCGCTCATCTGGGACCCTTTCCAGACCCCACCACATCAAAGCTTTCTAATTTAGCAGCAGCTCATCAGCCTCGGGGGGGGACTGGTTCCTCTGCAGTTGGTACCCCCAGGAACAGCCCAGGGACAGGCTCTGCCAAGAGCTCGGTGACTTCTGCCCCCAGGAGCTGACAAACTCAGTGTGTGCCCCACAGCCCTGCCTGGGCCGTGCCAGGTGTCAGTCATGCTGTCCACAGGGGACATTTTGGGGAGGAGGGGACATCTGGGGGATGCTGGTGGCCTCAAGGGTGAGGTAGGTGCGTGTGTGTGTCTGTCTCGTGGTTCTTTGCTTTCATAGTTGATGCTTTCAGTGCTAATTTCAGTGGAGGAACTTCTGCCTCCTTGCTGTGCTGGTGTCACTCAGGAATCCAACCCCGTGGCAGCCTCGGGCTGGATTCCTCAGAGGGATTTCCTTCATTTGTTTGTTTGATTCCCTTTTTCCCTTCCCCAGCCCCAGATTCCCTCTCCTTGCTTTTCCTGGGGACACAGAGAGGAGGAGATGAGGGGTGCAAGCTGTAGGGCAGCACTTGTAAGCAGAGCCCAGAAGGTGCCTGGTGTTGTCTGTCTGTCTGTTGCAAGATCTGGATTCAGGGCTGGTTTTACCTTAATTTGAAGCTGGAAATGAAGGTAGGAAATACCTGTGGTGCCTCTGAAGCTCGTGGAGAAGTCTTGCCCTGTCATCTCTGTGCCTACAGAAAAATAAGCAGGAGGTTTCATTAAAATCTTTACTTTGATTGCTGTTTCATCACCTCACACCTCAAAGCCTCTGCACACAGGGTGGAAGGAGAGAGCCAGGAATGCTCCACGTAGGGTTTTCTACAGAGATGAGAAATCTTTCTGTGCCACCAACCCAAATAACAACTTTTTCAGAGCAGCTAAATTGAGGTACCTCGTCTGCCTGTGGGGATGGGGCAGTGGCACCAGCAATGGCACCTCCCTGCTCATTCCAGCCTTTTTGGGCTGGCTCAGACTCCCAGTTTCAGAGTTTGTGTTTGCTCCCTGCCTTCACAAGGAGGAACAAGGCAGACCTGGAGATGCCTGCAGGTGTTCCAGGCAGGGCTGGGCCTCCTCAGGGCACAGGGAGCTGCTGGGAGGTGCAGAGATGATGCCATGGGGGTCACAAATCCCTGAGGACATGGAGGGAACTTTCTCCACCCAGGCCCTGGGCTGTCACCAGCTCACAGAATCCCTCTCACAAAGGTGTTGAGCTCCAGCTTGTACCCAGCTGGTTGTGCTGCCCTCGTTGCTCTTCTAGGACAGGTATCACTCCAGCTCCTCTGATCATTAGGAGCCTCTCCCCTGGTTTCTCAGCCTGTTTATTTCTGGCTGGTTTGTATGTATTTATTTTTGTGCTAACGCCATCGTTTTTGCTTCAAAAAGCTGTTCTACCTCTTTGCTACAGACCTCCTCCACCTGGAGTATTTATATAGACCAATCACATCCACTACTTAAAAACCCTTTGTCCTAAAAACCCTCAAGTCCTTGTCCAGAGCCTTAACAACAGGATGGCCTCATCCATGTCCGTGTGGAGCATTTGATTGTTTTCTAAAAACCTTTGCAGATGGATATGTTTTCTGTTTTCCACAGGCTCTTTATATGTAGATAGAGATGATTAAAATCACCTTGACATCCATCTTTGCAGAAGAGGGATGTGAGGGGCCCAGACACCCCCTGACACTGCAGAAACAGCAGCGTGAGCAGCTTTGTCAGCCCGTGAGGGGCACAGGGGTGAGCTGGGACCAGCCAGGGTGGGGAAGGTGCCCCTGCACGTGGCATTGCCTGGCTTTGGTGCTGTTAAAAGCAAGGTCAAACCCACGGCACTGTCAGGAGAAAAGGCAATTACTCTCAGCACATGCCAGCAGGGGAGGGACAAATTGGAGAACAGCGAGGGCTGTTAAAATTAAAGTTAATCTGTCACTAATCTCTGGTTGAGAAATCCGGGAGGGAAGAAAAATTAAGCAATGTTTGTGAGTGATGAGTCTCTCTGAGAGGGCGATTGCTGCAGAGGGACTGCTGTTCAACAAGCACAGCAGAGGTGGGGAATTCAGGAGGGATTCATCCTGCCTGGATTCAGAGCCTGTGCAGGCCACTAAAAGCTGTGCTCCAATAGCTCCCTGGCCTGGAAATCTCCCAGTTTGGGGCTGTTGTTCCCAGAGGTGAGCCCTGCAGTAGGAATGGTCACAGCCCCAAGGCTGCCAGAGCTCCAGGAGGGTTTGGACAACGCTCTCAGGTGTGGGGTGGGATTGTTGGGGTGTCTGTGCAGGGCCAGGAGCTGGGCTTTGGTGATTCTGAGTGCAAAGCTGTCCTGCTCTTCCTGTTCTTCTCACTGCTCCTTGTGCCTTGGGATGAGGAGGCTGGATCTGGGACTCCTCACACATTCCCACTGTGGCGTGTTGGTCACTTGGGCTGGATTTGCACCAGCACCTGGGAGAGGAAAGGAATTGGCCCTTCCCTCAACACTTAGAGGGATTCAGTCTGTGAAGGTGTCTGTGCTGGGCTCAAGTGACCCCCAAGTCACACCAGAGGCCAAGCAGTGCCAAGAGCAGGCACAGAGTCAATCCCAGGGCTCCACACCACCTTCCCCCCTCTGTGGATATAACAAGATTAACCCATGACAGAAGGCAAAATCAATTTGTTCCTCCCACCCTGACAGTGAGAGGATAACTCGCCTCAGTCCCAGTGACACAGGAGGGAGCTGGGCATGGATTTGCTCTGGAGGAGCTCTGAAGAGCCCCCCTGCACTTTTGGGGGTCACCCACTGCCTCTCAGGGCCACAGCACCCCACTGCAGAGGTGTCAGAGGGCACCAGCAGAGTGCTGGAACCTGATGGGACAGAGGAGAAAAAGGAGGAACAGGGGATTCTTCCCTCAGCCCCCCCTATATCCACGAGGAAAAGCAGAGGAGGACAAGCAGGGGCTCTTTTAAGGACAAGAAGAGAGCAAGAGTTTNGTTCTTCAGAAGGATCTGGCCTCCCTCAGCCCCCCCTGTATCGAGGAGGACAAGAAGAGAGCAAGAGTTTAATTTGTGTGCTCTGAACGAGCTGCTGGAGGTGCTGATCTCCCTGCCCAGAGCTCTGAGGGAGGGAGATGAAGCTGTTGAAGTTAAAATTAGGTTTTGTGGAATATTCCTCCCTCCTGGCTGAAGGCAGTTGTGTCACAGCTGAATCACGATGTCCTCCTGGGCGCTGGGGGACTGGTCCTGCCATCCACGCTGGGAATTTGGGTTTGCTGCAGTCACACTGATGCTTGGATGGGTAAATTGGGCTGTCAGCAGAGCTGTTGGGTATGATGAGCCTGAATCAAAGGATTTGGAAGTGCTTAATTGTGGTAGTTAGGAGCTGGAAGAGGAGATGAGGTTGGAGCAGCAGCATTGAGAAGGTGGCTTTGTCCCATCACCTGCCACCAAGGTGGATGGCAGAGGCTCCCAGCACCACACTGGGAGGGACAAGCCCACAGATTGGGGATTTCTGCCTAAAATGGACCCATTTGGTGGCATTTGGGGACAGCACACGAGGCTGTGTGGCTCCCAGGGAGGTGCCCAGCTCCCAGCTTTGTCCCAGCCAGGGCTCTGCAGGGAGGACACGTGGGAAGGCAGCCCAGGGCCAGGCTGGTGGCACTGCAGAGCAGCTGGGGTGCAGTGCTTCATGATGATGAGGATGGATGGGGGTTTAGTCCATTTGAGCTTGGAGTAGAGGATTTCTGCTTAATGTGTTCTCTCGATGGAAAATGTGTTTCTTGGGGTGGTGTGACAGTGTGGGAGCAGAGGATTTCCACCTAATCTCCCAATGGAAAATGTGTTTCTTGGGGTTGTTTGATGGTGTGGGAAGAAGTCAGGGCAAGAACAGGGCCGTGGGATGCTCTCAGGGGTGCTCACTTTGTTGCAAAGGAAGTTTGGGATCCTGTGTAAAAATATGGTGGCATTTGGGGACAGCACACGAGGCTGTGTGGCTCCCAGGGAGGTGCCCAGCTCCCAGCTTTGTCCCAGCCAGGGCTCTGCAGGGAGGACACGTGGGAAGGCAGCCCAGGGCCAGGCTGGTGGCACTGCAGAGCAGCTGGGGTGTGCACAGAGGGTTAATCTCTCTGCTGACCCATTCTGGGGTGCCTTGTGAAGGTGATGGAGCATCCCTTAAACAGGCCAGCTCCAGGGCTGTCCCTCAGCAGAGCCATATGGGCAGTGAGTGTCTCGCCCTACAAAGCCCCTGACTGTGCTGTTTGTCTCTCCAGATTGGCCACTGGCACGTCTCTGAAGGGCTCAGCATGGACAACAGGATCTTCTCCTCCAACATATCCGACAGCCTGTTCAACACCACGCTCATTGTCACCACCATCCTGGTAAGGGAGGGGGGCACCTGCAGTTCCCACCGGGCCAGCCCAGCCCTCAGGGCTGGGATCAGCTCCAATGCTGCTCCCTGGTCCTCCCCCCCAGCACTGCACTGTGCTGATTGCACAAAGGAGAGGCCAGCAAATCTCTAATTACAGCGTCAGGGTACAGCTCCTGGCGGTTTAATTAAGCTCAAGTTGGTGTTTCCTGTGGAAATGGGGTTTGATGGGTTCAGAGGGGGCTGGGATGGGGACACGCTGCCAGTTTGCCTCCAGCTTGGAATGGGGCTCCTGTTTGGTGTACAGCTGCTGACTTGGAAGGGACAGTTGCCCCTTCTACCCATAAAATTATAAAAATTGGCCAAGATGGGCATGATTTTTATGAAGACTTAACAAGTACAGGCAACACTGTCTCTGTTCAACAGGTTCCCCTTCCGGAACCTGTTCTTGCCCTGACTTCTCCTCACACCATCACACCCAAAGAAACACATTTTCCATTGGGAGATTGGTGCTGCCTGTCCAGTGATTTTTTTATCCCTTCTTTAAAGACACCCAAACTCCTGACTGTGTCCTCATGTCCCACAAAGTTTGTTGAAAAGGGGGACAGACTGGAGAAATGGCTCTATCCCAGGACAGACTGGGGTCTGGATGTCCTGCCATGACTTGGAGCAGTCACTGGGCTGCTCTGGCACTTCCCAGCTGGAAACAGCTTCCAAACCATGATCCCTTAGCTCTGCTTTGCATCCTAAACTGGGATAAATCTGCTGCACCCTCACACAGCAGAGACCAGGGAACACCAGAGTGGAGACAGCTCTGAGAGCTCAGCACCATTTCAGCTCCCAATCCTTCCATATCCAGGCTGAGAGAGACAACTGGGCTGGGATTTGGGGTGGGAACTAGATGTTTTTTAAGGTTTCTCCCCATCCTTCCATATCCAGGCTGAGAGGGACACATTGGGCTGGGATTTGCTTTTTGGGGTTGGAGCTAGAGGTTTTTTAAGGTTTCTCCCCATCCTTCCACATCCAGGCTGAGAGGGACACATTGGGCTGGGATTTGCTTTTTGGGGTTGGAACTAGAGGTTTTTTAGGGTTTCTCCCCATCCTTCCATATCCAGGCTGAGAGGGACACACTGGGCTGGGATTTGGGGTTGGAACTAGAGGTTTTTTAAGGTTTCTCCCCATCCTTCCACATCCAGGCTGAGAGGGACACATTGGGCTGGGATTTGCTTTTTGGGGTTGGAACTAGAGGTTTTTTAGGGTTTCTCCCCATCCTTCCATATCCAGGCTGAGAGGGACACACTGGGCTGGGATTTGGGGTTGGAACTAGAGGTTTTTTAAGGTTTCTCCCCATCCTTCCACATCCAGGCTGAGAGGGACACATTGGGCTGGGATTTGCTTTTTGGGGTTGGAACTAGAGGTTTTTTAGGGTTTCTCCCCATCCTTCCATATCCAGGCTGAGAGGGACACACTGGGCTGGGATTTGGGGTTGGAACTAGAGGTTTTTTAAGGTTTCTCCCCATCCTTCCACATCCAGGCTGAGAGGGACACATTGGGCTGGGATTTGGGGTGGGAACTAGAGGTTTTTTACGGTTTCTCCCAATCCTTCCACATCCAGGCTGAGAGGGACGCATTGGGGTGGGAACTAGAGGTTTTTTAAGGTTTCTCCCAAACCAACCCACCCTGAGAGCCTCTGGCGCTGCCCTCCCTGCTCCGTGCTGGCGGGACACCTCGGCTAAGATGGGAATGACAGCTGCCCAGTTTCACTGCAGGAAAACCCTTACTTAATGCTGAAGTGGAACCACCAGGAGCTGGAAGGCAACGACCGCTACGAGGGCTTCTGTGTGGACATGCTGAAGGAGCTGGCAGAGATCCTGCGCTTCAACTACAAAATCCACCTGGTTGGGGACGGCGTCTACGGGGTCCCCGAGGCCAACGGCACCTGGACGGGGATGGTCGGGGAGCTGATAGCCCGGGTGAGTGCATTTGCTGCTCTTTTTTAGCTCTGCTCTGCTGGGATTTGGTGCTGCAAAGCCCCAGTGCTTCGTGATGAAAGGGGATGGATGGGGGTTTCAGTCCGTTTGGGAGGCTTGGAGTAGAGGGTTTCTACTGAATGTTGTGTTCTCTCGATGGAAAATGTGTTTCTTGGGGTGTGACAGTGTGGGAGCAGAGGATTTCCACCTAATCTCCCAATGGAAAATGTGTTTCTTTGGGTGTGATGGTGTGGGAGCAGAGGATTTCCACCTAATCTCCCAATGGAAAATGTGTTTCTTGGGGTGGTGCGACACTGTGGGAGCAGAGGATTTCCACCTAATCTCCCAATGGAAAATGTGTTTCTTGGGGTGGTTTGATGGTGTGGGAAGAAGTCAGGGCAAGAACAGGGCCGTGGGATGCTCTCAGGGGTGCTCACTTTGTTGCAAAGGAAGTTTGGACTCTGGGGTCCTGTGTAGAAACTCATTACAGAATGGATTATTTTTTTCCCTGTGAAAAAAATAATGAAAACTTGCACCAGGAAAATGCAGGGCTTGGTTGAAGCTGAAAAATATTTACAAAACCATGCTGGGATGGAAGCAAGTAAGAATCCCATTTCTACCTAGAAAAGTTTTGGCAGATTCTGTTCTGCTCCTTAACTCAGTATTGCTTTTAGAGAAGAATATTTTCTATTTCCTTGAAGTGCATGGCTCAAGATCTTCTCACTGCTCTGCTCTGTGGAGCTGCTGCCCAGCAGCAAAGCTGAAAACTGAATTATTTCACTGGGTTTGACAATAATTCTGTGTACACCTGGGCTCAGCCAGCCTCTACCCCCTCCCTGCTCTTTGTTTTCCTCTGTGGTCCTTCTTAGGCTTCCTGAAGCTTAAATACAGCTCACAAAATGCTCTGAGATCCTTAGGAAAATAGGCTTAGCCACAGCTAACAGGGGGATTGATGCTGTTGAAGCCAACACTTCCTCAGTGATTTCTGCCTTGTCATTACTGACGTGCCCGTGAGAGCCCAGTGCCACTTTCCCAGCTGGTGACAAAGCCATGGTGATGTGGGTTGGTGATAATCCCCCCACTGTGGGAGGGGGGACCCTGAGTCATTTGTCTTCTGCAGAGCAGGGGAACAAGGGGCCAAATCCATCCCCTGTGGCTCCAGGCAGGGCTCTGAGGCTCCTGCCAGACCTTTCCTCCCTGGAAAATGAGCATCACTCCACTCTGTGGGTTATTGGGCACAGTGGAGTTTGGTTGAAGGTTGGAGTTGAGGATTTTGGGGGTCTTTTCCATGATTCTGTGGTCTTCAATGGTTCCATGATCTCTAGAAATGCCCACTGGCACCTTCTGCTTCTTCCCCTTGTGCTGAAGGGTGAACTCCTGCTTTAGGAGTTTCAGCTGAGTGTTTGAGGTCAGCTGGGACAACTCTTTCTCTGAAAGAGGGAGGGATTTGGGGTTTTATGAGGGTCACAGACAGGGCGCTGAACAGACTGGAGACTCCCCTGAGCTCTCCCTGTCTCCTGGGTCACCCTCCCGTGAGCAGTCGCTCTCAACGCCAGCTGAGATCCCACCTCCATCTGCTCTTTTAAAAGAGCTTCTGTCAGGCTGTTTGCAAATGCTCCAGGCTATTGGCATGGTTTTTATCCATCCTCGTGTCTCTGTGTGTGTGTGTGTACACACACAATTACACTCCTGCAACATTCCTTTGGAGAGGCAAGGGGGGGAAGGAGCTGAGAGCAGCATCTGATCAAAGGAAGGGAACAGCCATCAAACTTTTGGCCTACTAACCTTGGCAGTGCCTCTTCATTAAATGGGACCTTCTGGAGGGTTGTTTTTCTCCAGTGATGACTGTTTTAACTTCATCTTCACACAGAAACCATTTGTTTCTTCTGCAGCTCGAGCCTTATTTAGGAGGATTTTTTACTTCTGCTTCTGCAGGGCAAAGCTGTCAGAGCCTGTGAGGCTGGATCACAAATTGGGGAAGAGAATCAGCTTTGTCTGTTGTTCTCCCTATATCCCTGAGAGTTTTTATAATGGTTTCAGCAAGTTTTTGATCAATCCCAGGGACTGGGCTCAGGTCAGCCAGGGCAGAGCTGTGTGTGCTTGGTGTTGTGTTTATTCAGGGCTGCCTGGGATGTTGTTTTCTAAAGGGCTTTTCACTGCCCAAAGGGCTTCTTTCCATCTTTGCCAGTCAACCCCCAAGGGAGTTTATCCTTAATTGCAGCCCCTTCTTCATCCCTGTCCCATGGGATCCAGCAGATCCTGTGTTGGGTGCACACATCCCTCTTTCAGCAGATTTATCCCCTGGGCACTCTGTTCCTTTAGGACAGAAAGGGGATCAGTGGGGGCAAAAACCTCTCACAAAAGTCCCAAATCCTTCCCAAAATGAAAGCTCTGCTTCTGTCCAGCACAGTATCATTGTAGGAAAATTATTCCCCCTTGCTCCTGATCAGCCATCAGAAAATAATGTTTGACTCACACTCACTTAATGTGCAGGACCAAAAGTTCACAGAATTATCCAGCTCCATCCAATGCCTTCCCTGTAATCCCTCTGTGGTGTGGAATCTCCTCAGAGCAACTCTAGGCTATTTAGGAAAAAATGTTTCATTTTATTGCTTCTAAATTAACCAGCTATTGATTTATTCTTAAGCACTGGGGATTCCATTACAGCTAATTGTGCACTGTGATATGATTGAGCAGGATGCTGTACAAACATAAATCTGTTGTTGACCCAAATTCCCCAGTACATACCTTACTGACCTGCTGACAAAACTGCTTGGGAGGTGAGGAAGAGGGGGAATAATGGGATGGTTTGGGAATCCTGTAAAACTTGTGATCAGCTCATGGAGGTTTGGCTTGGGAGAAATCACTTGGAAGGACTCAGAATCACAGAATGGTGATTTAGTTTCAACCTCTTTTACACCTTCCACTTATCCCAGGTTGCTCCAAGCTTCACCCAGCCTGGCCTTGGACACTCCCAGGGATGGGGCAGCCTCAGCTTCTCTGGGAATTCCATCCCAGCCCCTCACTCCCCTTACAGGGAGGAATTCCTTCCCAATATCTCTTTCAGTTTGAAGCCTCTCCCATTGTCCTGTCACTCCAGTTCCTGATGAAGTCCCTGGAGCCCATTCTGTAGTGAAAGATGTCACAGACCCAGAAAAGCCTGGGCTAATTTGTCCCTCTGAGCGCTCAGGGCAGGGAGATTGAGCACCCAGCTCGTTCCTGGAGTGAGCAGGGCAGTAAAGCCACTCTCCCTGTCAGCCTTCCTGCCTCTGGCACAGACACACAAACAAGGGAGAACAGCAAATCTTCCCATCTCCTCCCTCCTGGCACCAGAGACTTAAAGGGCATTTGGGCTGGAAGAATTACATCCTGCTCCCTGCCACTGCAGTGCAGTTCTGGCTCAGAGTCCCTGATGGTGTCTGCTCTTCCTTTCTCTCTCTCTCCAGCACATCCTCAAGCTGAAATGAATTCTCTGGCATGACACAAACCAAGGGATGTATTTTCACAGCAACATGACAGCTCTGGCCTTGTCCCACCATGCCTGGCTTGAATCTGGCTGGGATCAGTGGGGATCAAAGCTCTGTTTAAAGTGAGGGACATGAAGTTGTCAGGAGCAGCAACACCAAGAACAGGAAATCCCTTAAAGCTTTGGGGTGCTGGTTTTCCTTGCTGGTGGCCAGGTGCTGCTTTCCTTTTAGCTGCTCCGAAGCTGGGGAGTGGCAGGAAGGGGAAAGGAGGCTGAGGGCTCTCCAGAGCTGGCAGAGTCCTGCTCTCCACTCAGTGGGTGTTGGTGTGTGGAGAGGAAAGCTGTGTGTGGGTGAAGGGAGGCAGGGGAGGCTGTTTGCAGCCTGTGGTGGTGGCAGCTGTGACAAGGGGGGCTCCAGGAGAGGCTGGGAAGTGAGGGGCTGTGGAGTTTTGTGCCAACACAGCGAGAAGACGGGCAGAGGGGTCAGCAAAGTGCTGCTGATAAATCAAACACAGGATGGGGAGGGTGGTGTGAGCTGGGCTGCTCTCACTGCTGTCCCTGTGTGCTTTGGGTCCCCATTGCTGCTGCTTCACCTCAGCTGGCTTTGCCAGGGGCAGGGGGAACACCTGGCACAGGCTTTGTCCTCCCACCCACACAGAGAGTCCAGGTGAGGGCAGACTCGAGGCTGACATCTGCACTGAGTGCAGGTCACCCTGCCCAGACTGAGGCTTGCAGGGAGAGCTGCAGCCTCCAGGCTTTACAGGCTGTCACTTCTGATATGGCAGAACTCACACTTGTCCTTTAAAAACCCCCCAAACACCTGTTTGGAGTGACCCTCCTGCCTTTAAATGCAAGAATGGGCACCTGAGCCTTGCAGAGTTGTGTGGAATAGCAGAGACCCTCTGGAGAGATGTTCCTGCAGACAGCAGGGTCACCTCCAGCTGGGTGGGTTTCTGCTGGGGCAGCCAGCCAGTGCTGGGCCCTGAAGCTTGAACAGCTATTTTACCTTTCTGGGTGGTTTTTTGAGCACAGGGACAGTGCAGAAAGAGATTTTGCTGCCCCTGGTCACTGCCAGGGCTCTGTGGGCAGTGCTGGTGACAACACTGCTGTCACAAGCAGTGGCATCCAAGATGTGGCATCCAAGGAGCTGCTTAGGGAAGGGATTCCAGCTCCTGGAAGAGATGCCAGCCCTGTGCTCCCAGAGCTGTCCTGGGTGGTTTTCCAGGTGTTTGGCACAGCCCCAGCCCTGAGCCTTGCTCCACTGGCACCTTCTACAACTCCCTGACAGGTGGTTGTGGCCAGGTGGGGGTTGGGCTCTTTCTCCAGGCAGCACTGACAGAACCAGAGGACACCTGCACCTCTGCTGTGCACCTCTGCACCTCTGATGTGGCAAAAGCCCTGAAAAGTTGTCAGGGAATGAGCAGAAGGAAATAACTCTGATGGAATGGCAGAACCCTCTGGAGATGAGAGAAGGGAGCTGGGCACAAAGTCTGAGTGTCTGGGGAAGGCTGTGCTTTGTCTCTGCTCTGTGGGCAAAGGGAGGGGGGTGGATTTGGATTATATTTTGCAGCCTTGAGCTGCACCAAGGGAAATACAGGCTGGATATCAGGAAAAGGTTTTTCACAGAAAGGGTGATAAAATACTGAAATGCTCTGCCCGGGGAGGTGGTGGATTCACCATCCCTGGGTGTGTTTAAGACAAGCCTGGATGTGGCACTCGGTGCCAGGGCTGAGTTGAGGTGTTGGGGTTGGGTTGGATTTGATGACCCTGGGGGTCTCTCCCAACCCGGGGATTCTGTGGTTCTCCCTGTGCTGCGTCCCCGCAGCCCTGGCAGAGGGCTGGGCATCGCTGTGGGGCCCGAGCTGGGCTGTTCTCCCGGCTGCTTTCTGCCATCCCATGCCGTGGGAGGCTTCTCTGGGATGCTCTCCGGGCTGGGGCTGACGTCAGGGCCCATTCATCACCATTAGCGCCGAGCTGAGCCCTGCCAGAGCCCGCGGCGAGGGGGCGGATGCCGCCCCTGGACTGGCAGTCCCTGCAATTTGCTCCTGAAGGATGCTTAATTGTTGTTCCTCCTCGGGAGGCCGGCTCAGCCCCCGTGTTTAATGTCCTCTCCAGAGCCCTGGTGCAGGCAGAGCCCACGGGAGTGCCAGGTAGGGTGGTGGTGCTGGCAGCTTCTGTCTGGCACGCCAGCCCACCTGGGTTTCCTCTCACCTAGCGAGGGTCTGGCCTTGTTTAGGAGGTGTTTTGTCAAGAGAAGTGGCTGTCTCCACTCCCAAAAAGCTTTGGGTCTTTTCCTAAGCCTATTTCACACTGACATTTATAGCTGCAGCTGTGCTGGGAGGATGAAAACCAACCCCTCTTTCCCCCATCCTTTGCCTCCTGTTTTCCCCTCTCCCCAGAGCCCAGATGTGGACAGAGTGCAGGGGCACAAGGCCAAATCCACTTCTCCTCCCCCCAGGGCATCCCTCAGCCCATAAAATCCCAACACCTACCTGTGCTCAGATTGGGGAGGATGGAGAGAGCTCAGGTTTGCCGAGCTCCTCTGATGCTCACTGAGCTCAGTAAATCACAAGAAGTTTTGTCAGGAAGCAGAGCTGAAAGCATGAAATGGATGAAATTCAGGCAGAGAATTCTTTGCATGCCATTCCCAGATCAAAGTTTCCTGCTATCAGAGATCAGCTCTTAACTTGCATGACTGAGCCTGCAGAGAGAAGAGAGAGAGAGAGAGAGTGATGAGGAGCTGGAGCTCTGCTGCACAAAGTTCTGCACCTCTGATGTGGCAAAAGCCCTGAAAAGTTGTCAGGGAATGAGCAGAAGGAAATAACTCTGATGGAATGGCAGAACCCTCTGGAGATGAGAGAAGGGAGCTGGGCACAAAGTCTGAGTGCCCGGGGAAGGCTGTGCTTTGTCTCTGCTCTGTGGGCAAAGGGAGGGGGATGGATTTGGATTATATTTTGTGTAGGGAAGAGCATTGCAAGATGCTGCTGCCCACATTCAGCTACATGGAGATGTTCAGGGAACAACCAAGTTGTTGCTTCTCCCCAGGGAATGGTGAGAACCCCAAAGCTGGGCAAACCTGGGGATGCTGCTGCTCCTTTCATCAGCACCTTCATATTTACCCCTGGATAGGAATGAAAATTTCCTGCAAGCTTTGGCATGAAACGCTTTTGCCGTGGTGTTTTCACCCTCTGTTTCAGTCTGTGACTTTGCTGGTGGAATTGTGTTTAGTTTGGAGAACTGGGAAAGAATTCCATTGTCACACCAAGCTGTGTCTTCACCAGGGGCTTTGCTGGGAGAGCTCTCCCCGGGACAATGGCACCTACAAACCTTTGAAGTAGAGCCAAGAGAGGTTTAGGAATCTTTAGGCTTTCCTGGTAGATTAAATTCTCCACATGCCTCGTTCCAGAGATGAACTGATCCCGTTTTTAGTAATCTGCTGGTGTTTACACAGGGCTGAACTGCTCACACACCACGTTGGGATTATTGGTGTCTTCTAAAAAGCCTGTGGGTAAATGTCTGGCTCTGCAGAAATTCTCCTCAGCTCAAAATTCATTCCAGCCTGAACCTCTTAGGAATCTGTGAGAGCTGCTTGGGAACAATGGCAAAAAGCTGGCCCTGAGCTTGTCCAAGCAGCCCTGCATGGCCTGGGAAGTGTCACCTTCTCTGGGACCCCTTCCTGGGCTCCTGGGTCACCTTCCCTTTCTCTTATTTTTTCAGCTTCCAGCAGTGCTGCTTTTCCCTCCTGCACCCCCAGCCTTTCCCAGGACCTCCAGCAGACCTGGCAGTGCCTTGGCATCTGCACAGACCTTGTCAAATTTAGGAACAAAAAGTGCAAATAGCTTTTCTTTCCCCCCCATCTTCTCTTTTTCCACATGCATAATCATCTCCCTGCAAAGCAGAGAAACAAATGGATAAGGGAGTGGAGGTTTCATTTTTACAGAAAGCAATTACAGACATTAAAAGAGCTAAAGTAATAAAAATAATATTTAAAATTCAAATCCCTTATCTATATTACAAGGGTATTAACATGGGAAGAAGTTATTTTTATTTTTTTCTCCCCCTAATCTCATTTGCTTTGCAAGTCAATCTGCAAACTTTAATGCCAGACCTCTCAATTTTTTTTTATTTTTTTTTTTTATTTTGGAGACTGATCTGCAGTTCTGGAAGTCTGGGTTTGGCAGCTTTGTGAACTCCAAGGCTCAGGGGTTCAGGGGTCAGGATGCTGCTCTGTCACCTGCCTGTGGTGCTTGTTTGTACCAGAAGGGACAGATGTGTTCCACAGGGACTTGGGAAGGGGGAGGTTGTATTTTCTATAGATTAATATAATATTTATTGGTTTATGGCTCCAGGTTTTAATGCATTAAATGAATAAAAATGGCAATCGAGGCTGTGAGCACTCAGGGGAAGGAGCTGCTGTTCTGGTCCTGCTCCAGCATGAGAGGGAAGGAAGAATGAGGAAAGGGAAGGAAGAATGGGGAAAGGGAATGAAAAATGGAGAAAGGGAAGGAAAAATGGGGAGAATGGTCCAGAGCAGAGTGTGGGTAAAACTTTGGGGTGTGTTTGAGCCAGGCTTGTGTGAAACCCACCCAGGCAGAGGGATGTGGGAGCCAGTGGATGCCACCAGCACAACTCCTGCTGTTTCCACAGTGGTGTCCCAGAAAGGTGGGACATCCCCCCTGCAGGAGCAGCTGTCCTGAGTGGCCCCAGGTTTGCTGCTTTCCCAGGATTCTGACCTTTGCCATGTTCCCTCCTCCCCAGAAAGCTGATCTGGCTGTGGCGGGGCTGACGATCACGGCGGAGCGGGAGAAGGTGATTGATTTCTCCAAGCCCTTCATGACTCTGGGAATCAGCATTCTCTACCGAGTTCACATGGTAAGAGCCTGATTTCACAGCCATTTATGGCCCTCCATTATTTGCATGCAAACCTGCCTGGTTATAGGAGAATAATGAACGACTCATCAAAATATTTTGGTTTCTTATTTAAACGCAAATGTGCTCGACCTTTATTCCCTGCTTTTCTCTGACTCTCTGCCCAGTGTCAGGATTGGTGAATTCCATTCCTGTTCAACCCCCCCAGCCCTTTGGCTCCTCTCCCCACTCCTCCCTGGGCACACGATGAGTTTCTTGGCATGGTGGGGGCTGCCAGGATGGTTTTCGAGTGGCTTGAAGTGATTTTAAGTGGCTTTAAGGCCGCTGGGTGAGGGGTGCTGAGGGGGCAGGCTTGGCTGGAGGGGTGCAGCAGCGTGGCTGGGTGGCCTCACAATTGCAGAAACCTGGCTTGGAGTCACCATCCAGGTGGATTTATTGGAAAGCCTGGCTGGGAGGCTGAGTTGGGATATCTGGGGGTGCAGATTAGGCCGTGTTCCTGATCTCAGCTTTGCTCTCTTGCTGCCTTCTCCCACCTGAGAGTCACAGCAGGAAGGAATCCTGGATTGCTTTCTTTGCTGTAAATCCCTGGAAATGCTGTACAGGCAGATCAGCCCTCTGCTTTCCTGGCCCCAGGGGAAAATGTCCTTTCCTGGGGTGGGCAGGGTGCCAGGCTGAGCTCACAGCCCTGCCTGGGCTCTGGCTCTCTGCTCTCAGCCCTCCTCATTTGCTCACCCTAAAACCAGCAGTCCCTGCAGCCCGAGGAAAGCTCCTTAATCTCAGGGGATGCTCTCAGCCCCCACAGCTGTAGAATCACAGCATCCTGGAATGGTTTGGGTTGGAAGGACCTCTAAGCTCATCCCACTCAGCCCCTGCCATGGGCAGGGACACCTTCCCCTTTCCCAGGTTGCTCCAAGCCCTGTCCAGCCTGGCCCTGGACACTCCCAGGATTGGGGCAAATTTTTTTTTCTGTATCGAAACAGCTGGGAATATTCCCAAGGGACTAATGTGTGCCAGCATGTACATGGTGTTATGTCTTTGCTTAGCCAAATTTGTCTTAAATGCCCATAAATCCTTTTTTATTTGCATCTGCCATTATTTTACCTTCTCCCTGAAGCTCAGGACAGGCCAGATTCTCCCCAGTTACTCCCAAATTCCCAGTGTCCCAGGAGGCAAGCTCCTTCTGCAGCCTCGTTATTCCCAATCTGCATTTTTGGAAACTCTCCCTGCACGGTGTCAAGTGTGATGTGAGTGACAGTGCCTTGGTTTCTGTCAGCCCAACAATAGCAGCCAAAAGGAAAAAAAAACCATTCAAGCTGCCTCTCCCAGCCCCCTCCCCACCCGGGAGGCTTTTAAGGATGCAGCAGAAACAGGGGATGAACAGAAACAAATTCACGCATCCATCTCTGTGCTGAGTGGCTCCTGCCAAGAGCAAACAAGTAATTAAAATCTAGTTAAAATTCTGCTTCCTCTGGTACGTGCAGAATTTAGGATCGATGACTTAACTGATCACAAAAAAAAAAGCGAAAAAAAAAAAAAAAAAAGCAGTTTGGCTCTTTGAGCTCCTGCAAATCGAATGGAATTGTCCCTTCCCCACCACAGCTGGGTTTTCACATCAGCTGCTGCTTTGTGGAGCCAGGACCTTTTTCTGCCAGTGTCTCCTAGGATTAAAATTGGATTTGGTGGCTAAATACTGTGTTATATTAGGAGGGAGTTCTTTCCTGTGAGGGTGGTCAAGCCCTGGAGTGGGTTTGCCAGAGAAGCTGTGGTTGCCCCATCCCTGGAAGCATCCAAGGTCAGGTTGGATGGAGCTCTGGGATAGTGAAAATTGTCCCTACTCATGAAGAAGTGTTGGAACGAGATGATCTTTGGGGTCCCTTCCAACCCAAACCATCCTGTGCATGTCCTGCCTCAGATTTGCACCATAACCTTCAGCAATTACAGCAGCATTCCTCCCTCCAGAGGAAAGGCAGGAATGCTGGTGCAGGATCTGTTCATCCAGAGGCATTTTCTGCTGCCTGGGGGAGCTCTGCAGGATTGTCTGCCACCTCTGTTGAGGGTGGGAGTTCCTCAGGGCAGGGAGCCTCTGCTGCCACCCGAGGGGCACAGCCCAGCCCTGCTCCAGCCCAGCCCTGCAGGAGGCACCAAACAGAGCAGCATCCCTGATCTCCAGAGGGGTTTGGGGAATGTTCCCCTGCTTCAGCAGGGCTTCAGCTGCTCCACCAAGGACCCGGTTTGGGTCTGAGCAGAGGAGCTGCCCAGGGACCCAGGCAGGGCTGCAAAGGCATCTCCCAGGTGGGGTCACCCCACAGGGGCTGCATCCAGGCCAGGAGGGTTGGTAGCAGCAGCTGCCAGGGCTCGTGCCCTCCCCAGGACAGGGGGGATCCCCCCAGGGAAGCTCAGAGCCCCCCTTCCCTCTCCAACCCCTTCCACCTCTTCTCCAGACCTTCCCTGCTCAGCTTGAGGAAGGTGCCTGAGAGCTGTGTGGCAATTTAACTTCTCCAGCTGGTAAATATTTGTCAAACCAGACCGTTCTGGTTTTCCTTTAAGGATGTTGTTTGCAGAGCAGCCCCACAGCCTTCATCTCCCCACCCCAAAAACCACCTCTGCAGTGTCAAAAATTGCAGCTGACGTGTGTTAATCACGGCTCAGATGAGATGGAGCCTAATAAATAACCACAAATGAGCCTCTTCCTCGCTGAGGAGTTGTCTCCACGCCCTGGGCTCCTCTGAATGCGATGACATTTTATTTTAATTTTCATCTAGCTCCAGTGGCAAGTGATTTCTCACCCCTTTCTCCACCCCACGCCGCCAACCCAGCCACCACAGAGCCTGTGCCTCCTATCACACATAACCAAATATGGCAGCTTTAACCAGGCCTGTCATTTTTCTCAATTTCACTGCTTGTGATACAATCAAGGCTGGATTTCTGACACGGGAGCTCTAACAGGCTGCTGAGGAAAAAGGCTTGCTTGGTTTTATCCCACTCTGCCCAGCCAGGGGGATGTGGGGATGGTAGGAGATGGATGAGGAGCCCTGAGCAGTCCCTGGGTTTGGCAGGGGCTGGAATCAGGTGCCCAGGGTCGTTTCTGCACAAGGGATAAATCAGGATTATTTGTGTCTTAAACATCATTGCTCACATCCTGCCTCAGTGGCAGGGAATGAGGGACTAGAGATGATTCTGGCTCCTCAGCCCTGGAAGTCCTTGCCTTCAAAATGAGGAAATGGAGACTGGGAGAGTGCACAAGAATAGCTGAGTTTAGGCCAAGTGAGCTGAGGCTTAAAGTGCTTTGACTTGATTGCTGCAGAGGACACGAAATGAGAGGGATTGAACTGAAAAGCTCCTTCATTCCAGCCAGAGGAGGCTGGAGAGGGGCTGAGAGGAGCTGAAGCCCCCTCCTGACAGCTCTGCCAGCGAGAATCCCTCCCCACCACAGCAGGGTGGGAGCAACTGCTGGCCCCAGGGCCATGGAATGCATTGGCTGGTTATGAACCTTGTGGTGACTCCAAACCAGGCTCAGGATTCACAGCAGCCTGTGCTGGGCTTTTATTGACTCCAGAGGAAAAGGAGGGATCTGGATCTGCCCTGGATCCAGGGGTTATCCAGGGATATGCCCTGGTTTGGTGCCCTGCAGTTGGACCCAGCACACCTGGACATTTCTGCCTCTCCAGGCTGAGTTTTCTTGCTTTCCCTCTGACTTCCAGAGGCAGAAGAGAATTTTCTGTCCTTCTTTTTTAGGGAAAACACTTGTGAGAAGTGAGAGGGATAGGGCTGCCTGGGATCCCTCCAGACTCAGTTGTGTGCAGGACAGGGAGTGCTGAAAACAACAAATCCAGGGCTGTCCTCTCCTTCCCAAATGTCCCCCATGTCCAAGCTCTTCAGTCACCAATATCTTCCCAGAAAACTGCTGCTCACTGGCTGAACAAATGAAGATTTCCAAGAACAACTTAGGAGGAGGGTAAATGAATCTCTCCCACTTCCATCTGAGGATTTGCAGGAGGCCTTCATCAATTATTGGACATTTGGAACATATCTATTGCAGGAAAAATAGCTCTTCCAATTAACAAAGCTCTATTGGGACTGCCTAAAAATATCTGACAGACTCCAGATATTGTCATTCCCATCTTCAAAACAGACAGATAAGAGAGTTTGTGCCCTCCATGGGAACAGAATATCTTTATTCTTACCCACAACTGTGAATGAAAAGAATATGTCCCAGCAGCCTGGAAATGACTGGAGCTGAGAAGAACCAGAACTACTACAACTGTAAAGTCACAGGAGAGATTCATTGCCAAGCTGGAGACTTGAAGCTTCCAACACAATTTCCTTAATGAGAGTAATTTATTGACAAACTGCCCCAGAAATATAAAGAAGACATCAAGGCCTTAATTGCAGAAAGGGATTTTGTCACGGGAGCATCTCGCAGGGGGAGGCTCAGCCAAGGCTCAGCCAGGGCCTGGGAGTTCCCTGCCAGCTCTGGGATGCCAGGGAGGATCTTTCCCTGCTGGAATGATGTGCTCCAGGAGCTCCAGCCTGCCCAGCAGCCTGTGCCCTGCACACCCTGCAGGTTCCCACGGCCTCATTGCATCCCAGACTGTGCAAACACCTGCAGGAAGAAAGTTATGGAGCCAGTTCAGCTGCTGAGGGAGAGGGGATCCAGGGCTTGAGGGGCATCCAGGAGAGCTGTGAAGGGCAGAGCTTTGGCAGTGCCACCCTTTGGCAGTGTCACCTTTGTCACTGTCACCTTTGGCAGTGCCACCCTTTGGCAGTGTCACCTTTGTCAGTGCCACCCTGGGCAGTGCCACCCTTTGTCAGTGTCACCCTTTGTCAGTGTCACCCTGGGCAGTGCCACCCTTTGTCAGTGTCACC
>VZTR01008863.1:89236-104039 GCA_013400775.1 Chaetops frenatus
GTGTCACCCTTTGGCAGTGCCACCCTTTGGCATTGCCACCTTTGAGAGTGCCACCCCTTGGCAGTGCCACCTTTTGTCACTGTCACCTTTGGCAGTGCCACCCTTTGACAGTGTCACCCTGGGCAGTGCCACCCTTTGGCAGTGCCACCCTTTGTCACTGTCACCTTTGGCAGTGCCACCTTTGAGAGTGCCACCCCTTGGCAGTGCCACCCCTTGGCAGTGCCACTCTTTGTCAGTGGCACCTTTGTCAGTGCCACCCCTTGATGGTACCACCATTGGCAGTGCCACCTTTGGCAGTGCCACCCTTTGTCAGTGTCACTTTTGGAGAGGTCCTGGATGGACGGGGTCAGCGGGAAGGACAGAGGGATCCCACCTGGCACCTGCAGGGCTCTGGATTAGTGAGAGGAGCTCCAGCAGGGTGAGCAAAGGGTGCTCCTGGAAATGGGGGTCCCTCGGGATGCTGGGGGTGCAGTTTCCTGCAGTTTCCGTGGCTCTGAAAGCCCCTGGCTTGGAAAAGCAGCAGGCAGCAACAACTGACCAAAAAATTGGGAAAGGACACAAAGAATGTGGAGTCTGCCACTGTTTGTACCTCACCTGTTTATAGGAGTTTACCTGGAACAGAAGAGGGACATTGCCCTAAAGAAGGACTCTGGAATTAAACCCAGGAGAACCTGAACTTTCCTTGGGAATTGACTTTAAATTAATCTGAAAACCTTAACTTTTCCTTTGGAATTGATTTAATATTAATCTGAGAACCTTAACTTTTCCTTGGGAACTGACTTAAAGTCAATTTAAGAATGGATGCTGAACCACTGGTCCTCAACTCATCCATTTGCTAAAAGCCTTAACAAGCCAGATTCTCTAAAAATGCTCACCCCAGAATGGTTTGGCTTGGAAAGGACCTCAAAGACCCTTTAGTTCCAACCCCCCCCACCATGGGCAGGGACAGTGCAGATCCCAAAATCTTGTCCTGAGGGATCCAGGGACAGGTGGTTGTGGTTTGCTGGGTTTTTCCTTCCTGCAGGCTTTGCTGGGGAAGGTTCCTGACACTTTACAGGTTCCCAGATGGTGACTGGAGCTGAGGATTTCACAGGCTCCTGGATATTTTTAGCAAAGGAAGATTTTTGTGCAACAACTGTTGCCTTTTCTAGCATCAACTCAAGTCTTCAGGAGAACTGCTGAGACCTTGTGAAATTCAGGTTTTGCATAACATTCAGTAGTAAAACAGCGAGGTTTGGATGGAAATGGAATTTAAAGTGCTGGTCTAAGTCTGGGGAAGGGAAAAAAAAAGAGCCTTTGCAAAGCTCTGACTCGTGGGAAGCTTCCCAGTTACAGGTGCTTGGGGAAGCTGTGGAGCTGTTTTGGGGATGCCAGGACTGAATTTGTGGTTTGGGACAGAAAATAAAGGCTCTTGTGAGCTATGGGATCATCTCCCTTGTCCCTGTGGGTGACTTGGGTGTGCTTGAGCTGCTTTTTCCTTTCAGAGGAGCTGCATCCACAGATGGTGAGAGGAGAAATCCACTCAGAATGGGAGGTGTTCAGCTTCCGAGAAACTTCTCGAAAAAAATTAATCCCCCCCCCTTTGCACAAACTGTGTGACATTTGACAATTTTCTGGTGGTGGCAGCATCACTGTGAAAGTTTAAAGTGCTCTGGGAGAAGATAAACCTGCTTTTTCTAGCATTGAGGCCTTGTTTTTTTCAAGGAAAGGTGGTTTGCTGAGGAAAAAAACGGGAAATTGTGACGCATCCTGGAGATAAAAATACCCTGTTCCCTGAGATAAAAGTAATAATTTTATTGGTGTTTTTGTAGAAGAAGAAACATTTGAAGGCCAGAGAGAGAAAAGTTCTGAAAATGATCTATTTTTTTTTCCTTTTGATTCACAAATACATTTCCCACCCACCTGTGAGCTCAGGTGGAGCCCTTCATGCCCAGTTAAGTGTGGGGTGGACAAGGATTGGGAGAACCTCCCCTTTAGGGGTAAGGGTGCAGCAAACCCTGCCAGGGAGGGGACAGAGCATTGTAATTGCCTCATTTTTCTCTCAATTCACCTCTTTCTTTGCCTGGAGGAACAGAAGTGGGGAGAAAAACAGATTTAGAGGATGAATCCAGCAGGGAAGTGCTGCAGGACTTGGTCATTTGTTGGGTTGATGGCACTTGTTTGCCCTTCAAGGCTGTTCCAAAGTCTGGTTTATCCCCCTTTTGCCCATTTATCCCCCTTCTCCCATTTATTTTCCTTCTCCCATTTATCCCCTTTGCCCCATTTATTCCCCTTTCTCCTGTGTATTTCCCTTCTCCCATTTATCCCCCTTCTCCTGTTTAAACTCCTGTCTCCCATTTATCCCCTTTGCCCCATTTATTCCACTTTCCCTCATTTAGCCCCCTTTGCCCCATTTATTCCCTTCTCCTGTTTATTTCCCTTCACCCATTTATTCTCCTCCTCCTGTTTAACTCCTTTCTTGCATTTATCCTTTTTGCCCCATTTATTGTCCTTTCTCCCATTTATTTCCACTTTCCCATTTATCCCCTTTGCCCCATGTATCCCCATTTATCCCTTTGCCCCATTTATTGTCCTTTCTCTCATTTATTTCCCCTCTCTCAGTTATCCTCTTTGCCCCATTTATCCCCTTTGCCCCATTTATTGTCTTTTCTCCCATTTACTTCCCCTCTCCCATTTATCCCCTTATCCCCATTTATCCCCTTTGCCCCATTTATTGTCCTTTCTCCCATTTATTTCCCCTCTCCCCTTTATCCCCTTTGCCCCACTTATCCCCCTTTATCCCCTTTACTTTTCCCCGCTGCGGTGTCACCGGGCCAGGCGTGTCCCTTTGTGCCCTTCCAGAGCTATTTCCACCTCTCCAAAACCCAACCAGCTGGAAACTCCTTTGCTTTTCCCTCCCCAGGGCCGCAGACCCGGCTACTTCTCCTTCCTGGATCCCTTTTCTCCCGGCGTCTGGCTCTTCATGCTGCTCGCCTACCTGGCTGTCAGCTGTGTCCTCTTCCTGGTGGCTCGGTAATGTCGCGGTGCCTTTCCCTTCCTCGCGGTGCCACCTAGTGTCACCCACAGAACCCGTGGAGAGGGGGACACCCAGGGGGGACGTGGGGACATCCTCTGCCCCTCCCAGGTCACCAGGGTGGGCTGGCAAGAAGCGTCCCAGCTCTCTGCCAGCTGGGAGCTGAGGTTTGTCACCGTGTCCCCGCGTTGAGGTGGCCGTCACGCCCCGGTTCAGGATGTGCTTGGCCCCAGTGGTGCCCAGAGCTGCGTGGGAAGGGTGGGAGAAGGTTTTGGAGAAGTTTTTGGTGCTGTTTAAATGCTCCCTGCAGATGGTTTTTTTTTTTCCCTCCCTTGTCCTGAGCAGGGAGGGTGGAGGCTGTCGGGAGCCTGCAGATCCATCCCGAGGTGTCAACACAAATTCCACCGGTGATGCTTGGCTCCCCTGGCCGTGTGCAAGCCAGTTTGTGGAGCAAAGGAAAGTTCATGGGTATCTTTGAGCAGAGCCCTGCTTGGCAGCTCTCAGCTCCATTCCCCTCTGACTAACCTAAATCAGCCTGAAAATACCTCCCTGAGCGCTCACCTGCAGCGTGGCCCTGTGGAGGCCCGGGGTCTGAGCCCCACTGCTGCCCTCCCAATGCCCCTGTGGATGGGCAGAGTGGAGCTGTGTCCTGCTCTGTGTGCCAGGGACTGCTCAGGGCTCGATGGCTCTTTTGGGACCCCCTGAATGCCCAACTCTCATTACACAAATTGGGACTGTGCTGTCGCTCGGTCCCTCAGCGTGGCTGAAGTCGTCATCCTGACAGGGCTTTAATGGCTCCTTCGAATGCTGTTACAGCCTCAGAAATGCAGTTCTGGAGAAACCATTGAATTATGCAGAGCTGGTGCCTCTTTAGCCCCTTCCTCATGTTTTAAATATGATCCTCCAAAAAGGTGCCTTCACCCAGCTCCCCACTGGTGAGGGAGATTTGGCTGCTGCTCAGCAGGAAGGAGCTTTTGACCCTGGGAATTGCAGACTCTCCCAGAGCACTGGAGTTTGCTGCCAGGGCTTGATCCACCATGGAAAGTCTGCAGGAAATAACCTCCTCCTCTTCCTCTTCCATACCACCACAGTGAGAGAGGATTTGCAGGGATGAAAATAACCCCCTCATTTTGGCTAAATATGAGTGAGCTGGCAGAGCCCTGCAGCTGTTCTGGCAATAGCCCCAAAATGACCCTCCCAGCCCCAGCTTTCCTAGGCAGAGCAATATGATGAGGTGCAGCTCAGGAATTGGCAGACTTTCTTAGCAACCAGGGAACTGGGGACTGGAAACAGCAAAGGAGAGAGGTGCAGTCACAACAGTGACAGCCTGTCAGGTATTTCCCATTCCCACCTCTGTCCTATCCCTGAAGGATGGGATGCTTTGAAACACCAGAATTCGACTTCCAGCTACACCTCAGACCTTCTCAAAACAGCCTTTTGCACCAGCACAGTTTTTCTTGATGGTTTAATGCAGTCAGGGCTCACACAACTTTGCTTTTGAACTTCCCATCAGTGCTTGTGCTCCAGCAGGGAGCACAGCCAAAGATGTTTGATTTCTGCTTCCCATCAAGTCCGTGCACATCTGGAGTTTCTGCTGTGGTGTGAATCTGCAGGCAGAGCTGCCCAGAGCAGAGCCTCTCAAAGTTTTTGCAAATCTTTACAAGAAAGCCTCTGGCTCCTGAGTCTTAGAGCAAACGTTTCACACAGCTCTGAGCCCTGGGCATCAACTGACAGCAAAGTGTTTCCTCCTCAGAAAACTCTGCCTCCAGGAGTGCTGGAGCTTCACAGCTTTTCTCTCTCTCTCTTTTTTTTTTTTCTTTTTTTTTTTTTTAAGTGTCCCATTTCCCAGCGCATCCCCTGAGCTCCCGTTTCTTTGTCCTTTCAGGCTGACTCCATACGAGTGGTACAGCCCCCACCCCTGCTCCCAAGGTCGATGCAACCTCCTGGTGAACCAGTACTCCCTGGGGAACTCGCTGTGGTTCCCAGTGGGGGGGTTCATGCAGCAGGGCTCCACCATTGCCCCCCAGGCGCTGTCCACGCGCTGCGTCAGCGGAGTCTGGTAAGGAGGGGAAGGTTTCTCCAGGCAGAAGTGGGTGTGGAGGAGGAATTTCTTCATGGAAAAGGTCGTGGGGCATCAGGAGGGGGCTGCCCAGGGAGGTGGTGGAGGTGCACAAGGATGGCTGGGTGTGGCATTCGTTTGTCTGGGTGACAAGACGGGGATTGTTGGTTTTGGAGGGATTTTGCGACCTCAGTGATTCCGGGATTCTGAGAGGCAAAGGGTGGGGATGGAGAGCAGCTTTCCTGAGGGAAACCTCATCTTCTCTTCCCTGTCCCTAGGTGGGCATTCACCTTGATCATCATCTCCTCCTACACGGCCAACCTGGCAGCATTCCTGACTGTCCAGAGGATGGACGTGCCCATCGAGTCCGTGGATGACCTGGCTGACCAGACCACCATCGAGTACGGCACCATCCACGGTGGCTCCAGCATGACCTTCTTCCAAGTAAACCCCATTCTTTGGCTGCCGGGGGGACAGGGGGTGCACAGGGCACCCCTCAAGCAGATTTAGGTGTTCCCCTCAGCCTGCTGTGCCCGTGTCACTCCAGTTTATGGCATGGAAGGGACCTCTGGAGTGATCCCAGCACAGGGTGGGGATGATGGGATGAACAGTGGGAGAGGCGTGGTGGAGGGCAGAGAAGGGTATTTGATAAGGAAGTTCAAATTTCATGGGTCCCCATGAGGTTTTAGCTTTTATTTGAGAATCTTTCAGGTGGGGTAAATAAGAAATATTTGCACAGCCCAGGCAGGCTCGCAGAAGCCAAAGTGCTGGAGCCTGTGTGAGGTCAGTGGCACTGAAAATAAAAAGTCAAGTGTATGCCAAGTTATGTGAGCCATTTAGGCCAATTTAATTTTTATCTTTCCTGCTCTGCTCAGAAGGGAAATAAATGAGTGAATCTTCTCTGCAGCGCTCTGAACGCACAAAGAACTGCTTGAGGATTATTTATTTATTTATTTATTACTTGTTGAAATTCCAAAAGGAGAGAAAGCTTGTTCTTACTCTTCCCCCCCCCATCCCCCCCCACTCGGAGCCTGAACTGAATTTGGAAGGCTGGGAAATCTCTGGAGTGAGCCTGAGCTTTTCAGCCCAACTTTATGCTCTTCAAGGGTATGGAAAAAAGCTACTTTTAAGGCAAACTTTACATCTGAAATGAGCTGAGCAGAGCCTGAATGAGGTGGTTGTATACAAGGAGCTCACTTGAGGAAAGCTTTCAAGTTTAAACCCCTGCCTGTGTCTCTGCACTGCCTGGCAGGGAGGAAATCAGAGAGGAAATTAGGAAAAAGAGGGTTTTGTCCCATCTGTGGTGCTTTAAGCCATGTTGGGATCCATTTGCCCCTGGTGTAAGGATGGGAGGAGGTCAAAGCAGTGATGGAGAACTGCCTCTATCCCTCCTCCCTTCCTGGCTGCGTGAGATGTTTGTCCCCTCCTGAAGCACCTTGTCCTGGCAGTGCTTCCCCTGACACTGACACACAGTTTAAAGTTTAAAAATGCAGCGAATCCAGACCAACCCCCCCTGCTCACCTGTCTCCTGCCCAAGAGGCTGCAGCCAGAGGACAGAGCTGGACAGATGAGGACAGGAACTGGGTCAGCAGCAGATTCCCTGAGGCTCACCAGCCACAGAAAATGAGCTCTTGACAGTGTGAAAATCCTCGTGCCGAGCAGGGTGTGTTTATATTCAGTCTTTGTGTGAGCAGGTTTCACTCCCTGCTCAGCACAGGCAACAGAGATTAATCATTCTCAGCTTTCTTTTCATCAGACCAAGGTGGTTCAACCACCCTCAAATTCTGAGGATTTGGGGCTGGCTGAGCTTTAGTTTATTGCAATCAATGACAAAAAAAAAAAACAAAAAACCCAGTTCTTTTCAGCAAGCACTTTAACTTGCCTCACAGCAGGGTGAACTAAAATCTGGATTTTTTGAAGAAAATTTGTGAGAACCAAACTCCAGAGAGCTCTGGTGCTGCTGCCATCCCTCAGTGCCCTTCTCAGGGTGCTTGAGTCTGGCTCTGACACTGAAGAGCTGTTGGGACAATGTTTGAGGGATGGTCAGTAGGGTGTGAGCTCTACAGGGAGCCCCCAGAAGTTTCAATCAACCAAGCAAGAGCAATTTCTTCAGGTTTTTTATTGGTGTGGTTTTGATATGTGGTTACTGAAACTATAACTTTTTTTCTAAGGTTGAATTTACCCAAAGAGTTTTGCCAGATTCCGTTGGAATTGGGGCATTTAATGCCCAGCTTTGCCAAAAGAACTCCCAACATATTTGGGCCTCTTTGAGATAAATGAAAATGAGGCATCAAAATCTTTTCTGAATTTGAAATCGGATTTGATTCCTCTCTCCATTCTGGTGTTTGCACAGCGGTGCTTGCTACGAGGGTTTAATTTTAGGGGTCTAATTTACCCCAAACCTCTTCTGATGCCTGATCAGTGAGAGCTGGAGCAGAGGGCAGGCAGAAGGAGGGGAATAAAGCAGGGATTTATTTATTGCAAGGCCTCCCAAGGCCCCACCCTGGCAATGGCAGAGCCCGGCTGCAGCCCCTGCCAGGATGGGCCTCAGGATGGACACAGAAAAGGGGCTTTGCCCACGGGGTTCCACACTTTGATCAGTTCTGCTCCATTTGCAGATTGAGGGGAAGTGCCCAATGAATCCCTTGGAATGATGGAGTTCCATCCTCCTTGCTTGGCCTCCTCTTTTTTATCTCGTTTGTGCTTTTGGGGCTGAGGTTGGGAAGGATTGTCCTTGGATCTTGGGCTGGAGAGAATTGTTGTGTCTGACTGCCCTGGGAAGGGAACTCAGTAACACTGGATATGAAGCTGAGAGCTGCACACTAAAGCAGAACAGGAAAAGAAAAAAAGAAAAACTTAAAACCTAATGCATCACTCCCTGAGCTGTGGCTGCCTCTCTCCTGTCCCCAGAACTCCCGTTACCAGACGTACCAGCGGATGTGGAATTACATGTACTCCAAGCAGCCCAGCGTCTTCGTGAAGAGCACGGAGGAAGGGATCGCGCGCGTGCTGAACTCCAACTACGCCTTCCTGCTGGAGTCCACCATGAACGAGTATTATCGGCAGCGCAATTGCAACCTCACGCAGGTCGGGGGCCTTCTGGACACCAAGGGCTACGGGATTGGCATGCCCGTCGGTAGGCAGTGAAGAACAATTCTAGTCCTTCTCAGCTGTCGGCAGAGGACCGGAGCGTTCCAAAGGCGGCACCGGCTCTAAAATGCCAACGTTGCATCTCACAGCTCTGCCCAGGGTCCTGTTTATTTCTTACCTGTTGCCCATGCTCAGAGCCTGATGTGTGAGACCCTGCTCTGGTCCAGAGCCATGTTAAGACTCTGCTCTGGTCCAGAGCCATGTTAAGACCCTGCTCTGGTCCAGAGCCTTGTGAGACCCTGCTCTGGTCCAGAGCCATGTGAGACGCGACGGCGGCTCTTTCAATAATTCGTGTGAAAGATGTCTCAAAATTGCTGCTTGTTTTCTGCATATCTGCTCTTTGCTGACTGTTTCCTTCCCCAGCCAGTGTTTGTGCATCGTTCTGTGCGCCTTGTTTTAATCCCAGAAGTGATGTCAAAGTAACGCTGTTGCAACTCTGGTAGTTTTTAGCAGGAATGTTTCAACAGCTGGTGGTTCTTAAAACTGCAGGACAGAGATTTGAGCGATTCGGGGACTATCTCAGCTCATCATCATTTAACAAATGCAGGGGTTTTGTCTTTCAAATGCATGAGCTCAACAAGAGAACATCACCACTAAATAAGGGTTTAGTCGTTGTTATTCCAAACGATCTGCTGATCTTTTGGACAGCCTGGGAGCCTTGTCCTGACCTTTAAGCCCTGGCATTTAGCAACACAAAGTTGAGGTGGATTACATAAGGCCCCGTCACACAAGCAGCCACTCTAGTCTAGTGAACATGGGTAAGCTTGTAAAGTCACAGCAACCTGATCAAAGTGCGTACAAATCCCTACCTTCAGGGCTAAATTTGTTCTGACATTGTCTTGTTAAACAGTGAAACCGTAGCAGATAAGAGGAGCAGAAAGCTGCTGGCTGGGACAATAGTGCAGAGTTACTGGGAGAAGCACAGTCTTTCCCACGGCCCTTCCTCGGGATCTCTGGTGGCAGACAAGGATCTCTGGTGGCAGACACTGGGACTGAAGCAGAGCTCCATGCCCAGCACAGCACTGAGCTCCTCCACCATGGACTCTTGGGCTTCCATGATCCTTGGGGTCCTTCCAACTCAGGATTTCTATTCCTTGACCAGTTTGAGGGAAGGAGCATTAGAACAAGGTTGAATTGGAGAAGGATTGACAAGAGAGGAACCTCCATGGTCTGCAGGAGCAGTGACACTGAACTGCTCATTCAAAAAACCAAAGCTCCCCTTGTCATGGACCTCCTCCAGTGGCCTGTGTGGGTCCTGGTTGGCCAGGCCAAGTCACCTTCTGCAAAGTGACATTAACCAGGTGACATTCCCAGCGGGGAGGCTGCAGCTTTCCACGGCTTGCCTGGACTGACAGCCCCCTGCGAGCCACCCAGAGAGGAGCTGTGCTAGCTGGGCACACCGGGGTGGATGGGGCGAGTGGGGAGGATGATGATGGGGAGGAAGGCGGGGCCCTACCACGTCCCTCTCGGCGTTGCAGGCTCCGTGTTCCGCGACGAGTTTGACCTGGCCATCCTCCAGCTGCAGGAGAACAACCGCCTGGAAATCCTCAAGCGCAAGTGGTGGGAAGGAGGGAAGTGCCCCAAAGAGGAGGATCACAGAGCCAAAGGTGAGCCCTGCACTCCCAGGGGCCCAGGCACAGAAACATCCTGGCCAGAGGTGCAAGGATGAACACCCCACCCCGCTGCACATCTGCCAGGTTTGCTGCCTGGGAATCACTTTTTCCCCTTCTCCTGACCTGAGATTCCTTCCCTCACAATTCAAGGAGAAAGCCAAACAGCTCCGCTGTGCCTCACGCTGTGTGTTTTTGCCTGGGGCAGAGATAGCAGGAACAACCAAATGACAAATATTGGAGGCATATGGAGGGTAAATTAGCTTCTAATGAATGTCTGGGAAAATGGATGGCTGAAGGGATCAGACCAAAATCCTGGGTTCCTTGAGGGGAGATGGATCTCCACCACAGGCCCGCTGGTTAATGGCTCCAAGTGAAAGCGTCTTTTAAACAGTCAGGGGAAGGGACACAAGGACTTTATTAGTGCATTTGTAAACTGAGGAGCAAATTCTTTTGGGTAATGCTATGCAAATTGCCATGAAAGCCACCACATTAGGCTGATGTCCCAGCATGAGAGCAGTTGCCAGCTTAACACAGTTCCTGCATTTTTTAGTTTTGGCAGCCTCCCTTTCCTCTGCAAGTGTTTTCTGGGAGGCCAGCAGGCCCCCCAGTTAAAAGCTCAGCCCTGTGACCTTTGTGGGAGCAGAGAAAAGAGCCAAGCCAGGTCTGGGCAAAGCTCTTTTGGGGTTTTTGACCTTGCAGCAGGTGTAGGTCTGTGCAGCTCCTGGTGAGACCCCACGGGGCTGGGAGGTGATGCTCACTTTTGGGCAGTGCTGCTCTACAAACAACCCCAGTTATTAATCTTCAGGCTGAAGGTGTAAGACATCAGGTTATTGCTATTAAAGGAGTTACTTTTGAAGGTGGAAGGTTTTTTTTTTTTCTACATAGACTGTGCCAAAAGCAACTCCAAGGTGGAATTTAGGCTGGGGGCTGTTTTGAGATGGCTTTGGAAGGGGGAAGCTGGGCTGTTTCTGGCACTACCCAGCAAAATCTGTGACCCTGGGCAAGTTTTTCTGCTGGTTTGTTCCCTGTGCTGTAGCTCAGTTCCTCAGTTTGGGAGATGAGGAAGGCTGTAGCTGTATGGAGGCAGGAAATACCTCTCAGCGAGCTTGGGTGTCCGAGGTGGCACCCAGACAGAATGGTAGGAGGATACAGAGAGAGGTACAAACCCTAAATCCCCTAAACTTGTGAGCTGCTGGGAGGAGTGGATGTCCTTTAGCTTTGGGTCTGAATTGTGATTCCTGGCTGTGTTTTCTGCCTTGCCATTGCTGAGGAAGCATCTCTGCAAAAGTCTCAGATTTACAGACAGTATGCATTGCTCTGGGGGTGGTGCCAAAAGAATGACGGAGGAGGAGGCAGAAATGTGACCTCCTAAGTTTTAGAACAAAACAGGTCAGCGATTTACAAGGATTTTGGTGAGGTTTTATGTCTAAAAGCCACACCGAGATCAAGTCAATAAATCATCGATTCTTACACTTTGATTTAATGCTACAGGAGGGAGAGGAGGATTTTTATAGGTGTTCTTGTTGAGTAATGGCCTCGCACAGCCAACCCAGTGCAAGGCACGTGTTCTTAGTAATCAATGCAATCAGGGACCCAGAGCAAACACAGGACAGAGGAGCCATACCCCAGGACAGCAAATGTTGAGGTTGGTTCATCTCACAGGCAGATGGAGGCAGAGTTTTGGGGACCAGGGCTGTGGTGGGAAGCAAGGTGACAGCCTTGGAACATGGAAAGCTCAGGTTTTTAAGGGATGGATTTTCTTTCAGCAGGGGAACTTTCTGGAATGCAGGCTGGGTAGGCATGGTGGTCATCTCATAGGAAGGGAGTTGTCTGAGGGAGGTGGGATGAGTCACCCCATGGAAGGGGCTTTTTCCTCCTCATGGACCAGGGGTGCTGGGCAGAGAGACCTAACCCATAACCAGGTCCCCCTGGGTGTCAGGGACCCCATTTTGTCACCCTGTAGTGTGACACAGCATCCTGCTCTTGTTCAGAGCCTCTCCTTTCCCTCTGCAGTCCAAGCAGCCAGAATCATTTTCCTGCAGCACTTCATGATGTAATCAGAGGAGCTTTTCCTGCTGCCAGCTTCCTTTAAAGCCCTTCCCTGTCTCTTTCATCCCTGCACCTTTAACAGCCTTGCTCCCCTTCCTTTGCAAGTTCAAAGCTACCAGAGCTTGGTGAATAATTTGCAGGGATTAATGTGCCCCATTGATCCTGCGTTTTTCCCCTCCTCTTTTCGGTTTGTCCACAAATTGCTTTGTGCTTCCCTCCAACGTTCTGGCTGTTTATCTGCAAAATCATCATTTCTGAGAAGGCATCTTCGATCCTGCAGTTATTGCAAGTCACTCACTTGGCCATCTGAGTCATGCAGGGAGCTATTAATAGGACACTGCTGGCTCCGTGGTTTTGGTCCCTGGCTGGGCATCGACAATGCCAACAAAACAGCAAAACCTGGGGTTTCTGTGCAGTGATACTTGAGATTTATGACATGTCTGCCTCTCCAGAGTGTCTCTCCTGCTTTATTTTAGGCTTGGGAATGGAGAACATTGGTGGAATCTTCGTGGTGCTCATCTGTGGCTTAATCGTAGCAATTTTTATGGCAATGCTGGAATTTTTGTGGAGCCTTCGACACTCTGAACAGTCAGAGGTAGGACCTGGGAGTGTCCTGAGGGGACAGGGTGTGTTTATTGCTGGCTGTGGGGTGTCCTAGAGCAAGTCATGCACCCAGGCTGAGGAGCAATCCCAACCTTGACACCTCAAACACAGGAGCAGACTTGGCCCTTTGGGCAGGGTCTAAAATCTTCTGGTGCACTCAGAGTGAGGCTGTAGGGATGTTCCAAGGGAGCAAAGCTGTGCACAACATCCAGGTACCTTTCCTGGAGATGGGATTTCTGCCTGCAGCAGGTTTGGATCTTATGTTGATGTGGGGATCCAGAACGCAGGGGGGGTCTCTGATGAGAGGCACAGTTGGGTTAAATCAAGTGTAGATCTCTGAGCATTGATGTTGAAAACCAGAGGCACTGAGTGCCAATAAAAATTCGGCATCAGAATCACAGCATGGAATCTTAAAATGGCCTGGGTTGGAAGGGACCTTAAAGCTCATCCAGTTCCACCCCCTGCCATGGTCAGGGAACACCTCCCAGTATCCCAGATCCCTCCGAGCCCTCACCACTCCAGCACCCAGAACCCCTGAGACACTCAGAGCCTTGCTCAGGTGAGCAGGACGTCTCCTTTGTCCCCTGCAGGTGTCGGTGTGCCAAGAGATGGTGACGGAGCTGCGCAACATCATCCTGTGCAAGGACAGTTTCCAGCCCCGCCGGAGGCGAGGCGGGGCGGTACGGACTCGGCCCGCTTTGCCCGAGGAGCGCCGAGCCCGCAGCACAACCGCGCTCAGCAACGGCAAGCTGTGCACCGGGGCCGAGCCAGACCCCCTGGCACAGAGACTGGCCCAGGAGGCCGCCCTGGTCGCCAGGGGCTGCACCCACATCCGCGTGTGCCCCGAGTGCCGCCGCTTCCAGGGGCTCCGGGCCCGGCCGGCCGCGGGGTCGCCGGCGCGGAGCGAGGAGAGCTTGGAGTGGGACAAGGCCACCAACAGCAGCGAGCCCGAGTAACGCCGGGCCCCTGGGGCGTCGGGGTGGGACGGAGAGGGTCCTGTTCCATTTTACAGAACACGGACTTGTACAATGTCAACTCGTTTTTAAATCAATAGCAGTTACCCGGCTTCTCCAGAGCGAGGCAGACCTTGGGGTGGACACGAAGGCAAGGCCTGGCCGGAGGGCCGGCGGCGGTTTCGGTGTCCACTGCAGCCCGGCGTGGCACGAGGGAGGTCCCTCAGGCTGGTGGGTGTCCAGGGCTTGTCTCTGGGAAGGAGGGACACGGTGGGTGGCTGGTGGAGCAGATATTGCCCACCCAGGGGCAGGAGGGGTTCTTGGAACTTGTCCCCCCTCCGAGGTCAGGAGAAAAGACGCTGGCGCTGCCTCTCCATCACTTACTGGGGGATGTTCTCCAAGGGCAAGGGGTGGGAATTTTTATTTGCCGTGGCTATGGGAAGGGAGGAGTCATTATTTTGGGGTTTTTTTTTTTGTTTAATTTGGGTATGTCAGGACCCAGTCTCCAAGGCACCAGTTGCTGAACTATTCTTCCTTTTCAGAGGGTGGCAGGTGGGTTGAAGGGGGAAGGGGAGGATGGGATGGGACACTCTCTCTGTGAGAAGGAGCGTTTGCTGGAAGTCCATCTGTTGTTAAAATTACATATATATAAAAATATATCTATACATAGATATATATATATATTAAAATGCCAAAAAAACAGCCAACGAACACAGTGAACTCAAAGAGGCCTTGAAACGCCTGGAATTTCAGGGGTTCTGTGTCTTTTGTTTCGTTCTGGGGTTGTGTTTTGCTTTTTTATTCTTTTCCTTTCTGTTCTTGGGATGGGGTGGGGGGAGCCTTTTGAGGGAGGCGAGGTGGGAGCACTGGGGGAGGCTGCCAGGCCCCACCAGCTGAGGGAGGAGGTGTTGGGACCCCCAGAGTGTCCCTGGCTGTGCTCTGCACACTCCTGAAGTGACTCTGAGCTCTGCCCCAGGCTCACGAGCTCCCTAAATCTGTGACCCCCACGGAGCACCCTCAACTTCCAGGGTGAATTCCAGCCACACAGCATCTGAGAAAATCATTAGCCTGGGATCCTGTGTAAGGCAAATATTGACTTCCCGAAAAAACAGCAGCAGCTCACCCTCTGCTTGGTATAGATGTGGGGTTTACACTGGCAAATTTAATTTTCTGATTGAAAAAACAAATTCTATGCAATTTCTGGTCGTAAAAGGAAAGAGATGACAATGGAGAGGGGCAGGGGAGATAAAGCCTTGAGTGAAGGTACATCCTGTTCTTGAATTGTTTTCTTTTCTTTTTGTCTTGAATGTACTGAAATAAAAGATGTCCTTGTATAATCACGCTTTTTTTTTTTTTTTTTTTT
>VZTR01008863.1:105028-115636 GCA_013400775.1 Chaetops frenatus
CTTTCCTTCCCTGTTTAGAGTCAGGAAAGTTGTGAGACAGTTTGAGGGTCGTCTGCTCAGGGAGAAACCCAGCAGCTTGACAGGCAAGAGGTGCTTTGGCTGTTGCAGGTCTCTGCTGCCCAAGAGTGCCCACACCCGTGGTGTTGCTGCTACCTGTAGCTGAATGGAAAAAAAGGAGTTAAGAAGCAAAGGTCAATTAAAAAAAAAAAGCCCAGATACCTGGTGATGGGGGAGGAGAGAGCTCAGAACTGACAGCAGGGTGAGCAGGGATGCAGTTCCATCCTTCCCAGACCTGCTGGGTGGAGCCCAACTGCCCAGGGGCGAATCCAGGATGGTTCCAGCAGGTGTTTCTGAGGAGGATTTTCAGAAAATGGGGTGTTATCTGTGGTGATGGGCACAGTGGGGTGGTTCTGATGATTCCAAAAGATGTTTCTGAGGAGGATGTGCTGGGAATGGGTTGTGATCCAAGGTGATGGGCACAGTGGGGTGGTTCTGATGATTCCAGCAGGTGTTTCTGAGGAGGATTTTCAGGGAATGGGGTGTGATCTGTGGTCATGGGCACAGTGGGATGGTTCTGCTGTTCCCAGCAGGTCATTCTGTGATTCCCAGCAGGGTGTGAAGGGAAGCTCTGCCTCCCAATGCCTTTAAAACAGGCAGCAAGGAGAGGATTTGGAGCTTGTTCTTTAGGATGTCGTATGAGATGTTCACAGAGGTCCTTCCTGGCTTTCACATCTGTAAATCCACAGGATGGTGACTTAAACTGAGCAGTGAGGTAAGGCAAGGCTTCCCCAGAGCCATGGGGTTGGAGAGGCAGATCCTCAGCTGAGCTAAGTCAGAACAACCCCATCCCACTCTGCAAGGAGCCAAGCTGGGCTTTCATAGTCCTGACAGCAGCACTAGAGACATCTGAGAGTGCCTGTGTTGTGCTTAAAGGCCAGCATGTTTCTACGAGCTGTGGAATATATTCATCAAAAGGAAGCTGCTTTTTAAAATTTATTTACAGATTAGCAGAAGAAAAGGCTCCATGAATCATTTATCAGACCTGATGTTTTTTTCACTGCTTCCCTGCATTGAATAAAGAGAAATCTTGACAGAGCCAGACATTATTCTGCATCTCCAAAGATCTCGCAGTCATCTGCTCAGACAGAGGATGTCAAGAAAGAAAATGATGAGAAACCACCTGGTTTTTGAGTGTCTTAGCTTTTTATCTCTCCTCTTAGCTTGCTCCACCCACACGGTATTTTATATCTGGGTCTGTATTTTAAGGAGATTTGTTTCATGTCCCTCTTGCCCTCCTCTCTTTTTAATGTTGTTTTTTCTTTTTTTGAATGTTCAGAGGCTTTGCACTCAGAGCAGAAATGGACCTCAGACGAGGAGGATAAAAGCTGCTGTCATTGAGATGCCTTTTCTAATGTGCCTCTGTCCTGTATTTTCTGCTCCCTGGTAAATCCATGCAGGTCCCACAGCATTATGCATGTGCTGGGTTTGTGCTCACACACATTTGCATGCCCAGATGGGTTTACATCTCACATATTCCCTCTGTCCCCAGGTTTTTTTGTTTTTTTTCTTTTCCTCTCATCTTTGAAACCATTGTGGGGGCTCTTTTTGCTCAGCCAGCCCCAATGCTAATGCAGTTCAAGATCTGGAGTAGTTTGCCTTGCAAAAGGCACTTTCCCAGTATTGCTGTCTCCTGATAAACCCCGGGTAATTCTAGTAAGATATCTCTGCAAATTCCACCGGGAGCCAAAGATTAGATCAATTAAAATGTAATACTTTGCTTTATCCCCTCTAACTGGTGTGTTTGAGGCTCCTGCTGCCCTCTGTTTCAGGCTCACGTCTCTCCCTGCCCTGACAGCCAATTCTCCAGCCCTGGCTCAGTCAGCAGCAGCCTGGCAGCTTCCTACCTCAAAGGCCTGGAATCTCTCCTCGTGGGCTAAAGCCTGTGTTTGTGTTGTTTTTTCCAGGCAGTTCCATTTTCACCTAATGATAAAAAGCTGTTTTCTCCCCAGAGGTTGCATGGGTGAAGGTATTAACGAGGCCTGGACTAACCTGGGGGCATTTCCTGAGCTGAGCCATGTACACGAAATAGAAAAGAGTTGTTCTGTGAGCACAAAACCTTGGGAAGAGAGATGTTGAGCTATAAATTATAGAACAGACACCTAAGCCCTCAGTGGTCCTGAAGCAGGAATCTTTTTAACCATTCCACATCCACGGAAATCTTCCCAGCTTCTGCCCTTCTCCTTGAGCCCCAGGTGCCTCACCAGGTAAGTGACACAATGGGTGGAGCAAGATCCACAGGGAACAGGGGTTTTTTGCAGAGATTTGGAGTTACAGAGAGGGTCTGGAAGGGGTGTGAGTCCCTGTGAACTGCCAGGGAACTGGGAACTGCAGCTGTGGGCACAGGGAAACTGGGATAGACACTGGAATATGGGTAGTGGGTTTGGATGGTTCTTGGGTGATGGCTCTGGATGGTAAAAAAGAAGGGACCTGTGGATGAAGGCTGTTCAGTGGAGGCTGGTTGGCTCCTAAGGAGCTTTTTAAGCTGGTTTTTAAGTTTATGAAAGAGTAAATGAGCAAAGATGGACTGTTTTGGGCTGAAGCTGTGAAAAGCCTGGTAGGAGTGATCAAAGCCCCTCCATCACTTTGGTTTCATTTAGCCCTGCAGTTAATTACCTGCAGGATGGGTGTTTCTCTCTTCTGCTTCACTTGTGCATCCAGTGAAGGCGATGGAATTTCTTGCAGTGACTTTAGCTAGAGGGGGAGAGCAGCACTGGCCATCAGGAGGAGTGAGACACCACTCCAGGGCAAGGGCAACAGCCCCAGTGTGGGCAGAATCAGTCAGAAGGACCTGCAAACTGCCACCAGAAATGGTAAAAGATAAGTCTGGCCTCACATGTGACACTCTCAAGTCTGCTGAGGATCCAAGAGTGAGGGAACAGCACATTTACCTGGAGTGAGGAGCTGAGCACAGCTCAGGGAAGAGCTCAGCGAGCCCAAACGCCTGCAGAACAGAGCATAAAGCACCCACAGTTCCAGAAACCCCATCAGGGTCTGATGGCCTCTAACTGATTGAAAACACAGAGCTGAACTCTTCTGGGCACAAAGTGGTTCTGATGAATTCAGCATAAATAGGCTCCCCTGGAACCCAACACCACACTGGGAAAATCAGCCCCGTATCAGGACAATGGGCAGGTTTATGCATCCCTCAGGGAGGATTTTTTCCTCTCTTAAGGGGGGAATCTGCTGTGTTCCAGGTGAGTTACGAGTCTGGTTGGTGGCAGAGCTGCAGCATTTCACCCCAGGGAGGGTTCCAGCTGGAGGGTGAGGATCTGCAGCTGTCCTGGCTGGGGGGGGACGTGTGGCACAGCATCACCAGCACAAAGGGCCACGCAGCAGCAGCAGCAGCTCCCCGAGAGCCCTGCCAGGGCCAGAGCTGTAGGAAAATGAAGGCAGCTTAATTAACAAAGGCTTTCTCCTCTGCTGTGTCGAGGTCTGCAGTTATCAGTGTAGCTGGCAGTTCTCAAAGACTGAAATGACAGTAGTTGGCTGTAAAAGAGATAACTGTCAGATTAGCTGGGACATATCTCCACCGAGGTTTTCTATATCATACCTATCTTGAAGCATCTCCATGTATCAAAGGGACTAGTTGGCCATTTGCCTCTCCAAAGTACCCTTTCCACTGTGATAAATAAGGCTCTGTTACAAGGGAAAGGCCTAACATTTCTTGTGCCTTGACTCAGGCTGGTTTGGAGCAGGGTTTTTCAGGCTTTGATCAACATGTGGAGACGGGTCCTTGCTGTTGTTTGCAGTGCTTGATGTATTTAGTTTAGGGTACAAGTGACAGAAAATGTCTGTTGTGGGGTAAAGGCAGGGAAAATGGACATTCCTGGCAGGTTCTTCACAGGGTAAGTGGGATTTTCACTGGCACTGGTGAGGAAAAGGCAGTTTAGATCATGTTTTTATAAACCTCTTCCATCTTTCCCTGTATCACTGAATCCCAGTTGGTTTTGGTTGGAAGAGACCGTAAAGGACCTTGTTCCAAGCCCTTTCCATAGGCAGGGACACTCTTCCTTCAAAGAATCTGTCCCTTTGCTGTTCATCCCCAAATACTTCTCCTCATGTTGCTCAGTCTCAGAAAAAAAAGGTCTCAGCCTGACTTTTGCCTGAACTCCCAGGGAATGTTCCTGAATGGAGTCCTCTGGCTTCCCAGCTCTTGCTGAGCTGAGATTTAAAGCAATTTCCTTTCAAAGCCAGAAATGAACACAAATGAGGGGAAAGAACCAGGGGAGGAAAAGAAGAAAGACCTTTTTATTTCCAGACAAGCACCGAGATGTCTGAGCTGCAAGGCTCAAACTGATTGTTCTTCCAGAGTCTACAGCAAATGCTCCTGTGTGCTCAGGAGCACAGCCAGGGAGGATGCTCTGATTGCTGCTGGCTGAGCTAAACTGGAGCAGGGAGGTGAACACACAGCCCCTGGTTTTATTGAACCACTGCTCAGCCACAGCATCCTCAGCTAAAATGAAGGTCGTGACATGGGAGGGAGCCAGACATGAGCAGAAAGCCACCAAATGTCTGTGCTCTGAGGTTCTGGGAGCCAGACTGCTCTCCTCTGTGAGGAAGGTTTGTCTTCTGGCCATTTCTGATGGCCCTGGCACACTGTGACTGGGTCAAATGGATATTTCTCTTTGGAGCTAGGCCTTGAGTGGAAAACTGGAGTTTTGTGAGGGAGTGTCTTTGTGGAGAAAGTCTGCTGCTTTAGCAGATATAATTTTTCCTCTGACCAACCTATTTCATTCTAATTCCTACATGTGAACACTGCATTTTAAGGGAGTGTCACGATTTTGGAGTGAAACCCACCGCTTTTAGGCTTGTTTTGGACAAGATCATGTCCACAAGGAGCTGTCAGAAAACAGCAGCAAGGAGGGCAACGCTGGGTGGCAAAAATGCCACCAAGCCATAGCTGGGACAAGTGAAGCTGCTGTCACAGCACCCTGTGCTCTGTGCTTTGCTCAGGGCTATTTCTCGGTTATTTTCTGCTGTGTCCCAGCAGCGAGGACAGAAGCAGAGCTATCTCTCCACCAGTTTGCTGATCCATGATAGACTGGGCTGAGTCTGCATCCCTTTCCTGCCATGGGCTTTCTTGCCAGTGAGATAAGGATGAAGTCCTGCCAGGCAGAGGAAGGATGAGGCAGAGTTGGAGGGCACAAACATTCAAACATTCACTCTTGATGCAGCAGCAGTGCTTATTGGGGTTTTGGAAATGTCACTTTGTCACCATTCTGTGAAATGGGGGTGACCCGAGTATTTCCCAACCTCACCCTCTCTGCTAAATACCCTGTCAGAGAATAGAAGTGGAGAGAAACCTTTGGATTCATGTGTAGGACTGGAGGGGGTCTGGCAAGGTTTAATCTGTTCCTGTTTGCAGAGGGCTCTGAGAGCGGGTGGAGATTTGCCAAGTGTTTGCCAACATTAATGGTTAATTATTATAAATTCTAGCAGCCCACAGATGCAGCCAGCGTCGTTCTCCAAACAGGATCCAGACCTGTAATGGAGTTGTTACACACAAAAGATGGGAAGAGACAGCTTCTAGCTCTGTTCTGTCCTGTTCTCCCAGCCAAAGCCCCATTCCAAAATCAGACAGCAGTGGCACCTCTCTGTCTCATCAGAGCTACAAATCCAGGGCATTTGGCAGAGGGAGGCTCAGCCTTTTCCATCTCAGGGCTCATTTCTGTCTGCTGGTGCCCTTTTTGTCTGAGTGAACAGGATGGAAATTGTGGTCTGAGATGAGCTGTGTCTGGAACAGGTGGGTGCCATGCCAGGGACAGATCCAGAGCTGGCTGGAGAAGGGCTCTGAGCATGGTCCATGCCCAGGCTGGCTCAGTGAGAGCCGTGCTGTGGCACTTCCAAACGTCAGGATGCCAGGCTGAGGGATCACAGGAGAGGACAGGGCTGGCACAGCGGGTCACATGTGAGTTTGGGGGTCTCCCAAGCACAGCAGGGCAGCTGCAGGGTCCCCACCGTGATGGAGAGGGTGACAGCAGCCAGCTGAGCAAGTGTGGCCCCGAGTGGGGGAGATTTGATTTGCCAGACTTCATTCACAGCAGTGCTCCTGTTGCAGCAGGACCTGAGAAAGCTGCCTTTATCTAATAGTAGCCATCCAGAAAATGAAATCAACTGCATAAAAGACTCAAGGTCCATTTGGTTCTCTGAGCATGCCTGGCAATTGCCAAATTATGAAAATGCAATAGATCTTGAGACTCCAGCGGTGCTGATTTATTTCTGGTTTCTCCGTTTGACTGCGCAGCCTCCATTTCCGAAGCTGAAAGCTGCACTGTCCCCATCTTTGGGCCACTGACACTATTTGAGAATTATGGCCATGGAGAAATGTTTGCTCTAAAAGGTAACTTCAAGGTGCATTAGTTCTGGATAATTGACAGAAACTGAAGAAGTGATTTGGGAAGCATTTATGTGGAACTGAGGATCCCAGTGAAGAGTTACCTGAAATGAACGGTGTGGAGAGGAGCAGCTTGGACTTGATCAGCTGCCACTGCTGCTAAATGGAGTCAGGCTCTAAAGTTATTAGCAAAATATCTATGAAACAGCTCTGCTGCGGATTTATGAGCTTGCTTGAGTCTTCAGGGGCCAAATCTGCATTGTGCTCAGCATTCCCTGGCTGGGGTGGGAGCAGGGAATGCTCAGCATCCGTCAGGATTGGGCTCTCCTGGAGCTCAGGTCAGGCTAACAGGGCTCACACCTTTAACTCCCTTCTTAATCCCCAGATGGAATGAAAGGTCTTCTCTCCACGCTTAGTAAATCTCCAATTTTATTTCTCATTATTAAATCATGGAATTGGCCATAAATGTTTAAATTAAGTGAAAGGAAGAGAGATTTGTGAGAAAATTGAAGCCTCTGTGAGGAATTGAGGAATAATCTCCAAGGATGAAGAAAGTTGCATTTGCCAGACCCAAAAGTGAAAGGATCAAAAAGCTACAGAAGAGAAATAGAAAATTGCATGGTTTAAATCCTCTCCCCCGCCCTTCCCTAAAACCTCTGCTGTTTTTAATATAGGGAGAAGTATTCTGATAGGCAGCAGAGTCTGAAAGATGCTCCTTCCTCTGCTGCTGCCATTATCTGCTTGTGTGACCCAGGGAAGTTCTGTGACCTCAGTGTCCCCATGTCCCCAAGTGTGATAGTGACACTTCTGCTCTTTGTGCAGCCAGACCTTTTGTACATTATTAGTGTAAGCTGGGAATTAATTGGATTTAGATGCCTCACTCTGCCTGGAAAAAAGCTGGGTTTTTTGTTTTTTGGTTTTGGGTTTTTTTTCATTAGCACAGGGAGTAATTAACTGTTTGATTTGTCACAGAGTGGGTTTGATTCTCCATCTCAGGTAATTTTTCAGGAATACATGGGTGGGGCTTTTTTGCCCTTCAGACCAAATGGCAGTGAAATTAGGGGAGTTTGTGGCTTTTATTCTGGATGTGATTCCCTTCTGGCCTCAGTTTGTGCAGCTCAGCTTACTTGTGGTAAGTGCCCCCAGTGACAGTGGGTGACATTAATTTGTGGTGCCTCAGAAACACGAGTAATGAGGGAAGGCTTGTGACTGGATTATTTTCAGATACTGAGGATGTTTTGCTTGCTGAGTTTAACCAGGTCCAGCTCTAAAAATATGAAAATAACTCGGATTTGGTGGCTCTGTCACCTCACATGGATGTGTCAGTGGGTGAATGTGGGTGTGAGGGATCACTGCTGGTATCCCCTGCTCAGCCAGGCGGGAGGAAGGATGTGCTGATCCCAGTTCTCCCAGTTCCCATGGCCTGTTTGACCCTGGGGAAGCAGCTGTGGGAAAGAGGGGAGCCTGCCAGGGAAGGGCCAGGGCTGGTAAAAGCTTGGGCAAGAGGATACCTGTGTGCCAGGGAGGAGGAGATGCAGACCCATCAAACCCCAACAATGAGACAGCCAACGTGATAAACACTCGGGATCTGGGTCAGCTTGGGCTGAATTCAAAGCACTCCCTGGAGGGGGGAAGATTCTATTGTGTTAACAATTCCCTGAGCTGTCCAGGCTCCGTGGAAATGGGCTCTAAACTCAGCCAGGGGTACAGCGGCCACTTTCTCACACTTGCAGCACTGACCCAGTGGAGGTTAACACAGACATCTGCTCTATCTAGTCCATCTGTAATTATAGAAAGCAGCCCCTGAGATGTGTTTCCAGTCGAATTGTGGTGCCAGTTACCAGCTGAAGTATGCTCTGTCTGCCTTCTAGCAACTAAATAGCACAGGTGAGCTGTGCAAAAGAAACCACCGGGATTGTCAGGGAAAGAGTGTGGCCTCTGAATGCAATGGAATTCTTTATCTCGCTGAAACAGATCCGAGAAGCAGGGGGGGGAAGGAAAACCAAGTGCAGACAAAGCTCTCTCCGGAATGTATTGAAAGGACCAAACGAGCCGTTCAGAGCACGGGCAGAGAGGTTTTTTTAGGGAGTGTTAGCAAGGCAATGTTCAGCTGTGCTGGCCTGCCCAGGAACCAAATAAACCCAGTGTTGTGTCATTGGGTAAAAAGGAGGAATACCCAAGTGGTTTTCTCTTCTGTTAAAGGGCAAACAGGCCCATGAAATGTGCTTGCTTGGGCTGCTGCTGTGCTGGGAGGAGAGTTGGGGGTGGCAGGAGGACACAGAGAAGAAGTGGTGATGGAGATGGTCTGTGTGGTGTGGACTGTGACAGCTGAAAAGCCCTGAGCCCTTTCACAGGGGGAAATTCACCACAGGATGTGCAGCAGTGATGTGAGTCTGTCATAGCCCTGCATCAGGCAAGGCTTTCTCCAGCACAGTCTTGAAGAAAATGCCCCATGCTTTGTTTAAAGAGGTGCTGTGAAGCCAGCCCGAGGAGAAGCAGGGAATGGCAGACAGTGCAGCTGTGTTTCAGTTGTGCTAATAGGTTTGGGCACCCCTGATTAGCTCATTAGATTCTATGACTAAGCCTATTACAGCTTTTAAGTCTGGAGCTGGGGTTAATGTGATGTGCTGATGGCTCCAGCTCTGGCAATGGTCTCACTTTGCTTCTTGTGGGGGGAGATTTTCTGCTGAGAAATCCTCAGTGCAACTGGTCCAGCCCTGGGGATCCCAGAACTGCCTCCCTGGGCCAGCAGGAGCTGTGTGGGTGCAAAGCCAGGGTGTCTGTCCAAAGCCAGGCACAGCAGGAGTTAACCCAGCCCCTGGGCTGGGGCTGAACACCTCCTGGTGTCCTGTGCAGCGCCCACAATGCTGCCATTGTGCCCTGCAGCCTCGGAGGAGCCTGCAGAGCCCGGGGTGTGCGGGTAACAGGGCAGAGCTGTCCTGGAGAGATGCACTGCAGCCACTCAGCCATGACCAGGGCAGCTCTGCTCCAGCTCCCCTGCCTTTGCCAGGCAGGACAGGCCGTGTTTCAGGCAGTTTCTGATTCCTACCAGGCAAGGATGGAGCTGGGGGAACCAGGCCGGGTGGATTTGTCCTCATTCCCAGCATGATTTGTCATCCAGGTCAGGCTTGGAGCAACCTGGGATAGTGGAAGGCATCCCTGCCCATCCAGAGGGGTGGAATGGGATGAGTTTTAAGGTGCCTTCCAACCCCAAATCAAGCTGGGATTCTGGAATTCTGTCCTTGACCAGCCACTGCAGAGGAGGAGAATGGGTGAACTGGTGTAGAGCAGCTGGGCAGTGCCAGCAAAGGGGTGTAGCTGCTGTGTGAGCTGGCATTTTACATCCTGAACCTGCAGTCTGCTTACGGGTTTGCAGGTTTTAGGTAATTTTATTGTAGCAGGACCCAGGGGACAAAGAGGGGGCTGACGCCCTGGGGCAAATCCTGTGCCCAGGGCTGGACCCCAGGGCTGCAGGGACCTTGGCATCCTCTCTGAATCTGTGAATGTGTGGCATCACAGAATCACAGACTGGGCCAGGCCAAAGGGACCCCAGTGGGTCACCTGGTGCTCTGTGCTCCAGCAGGGTCAAAGCACAGCAGGCTGTGCCCAGGTGGTTCTGGAATATCTCCAGTGAGGGAAGCTCCACGCTTTCCCTGGGCAGCCTGCTCAGGTCACTCAATTTTAAAGTTCTTCCTCCCGTCCAGGTGGAACTTCCGGACATCAGTCCCTGCCCGTTCCCCTTGTGCCATTGCCGGGCACCCCGGAGCAGAGCCTGGGCCCTGCTCGGAGCCCTGCCAGCCCGGGCTGAGGTGTCAGCCCCTGAACCAGCCGCAGCTCCCTCGCCAGGGAGATGCTGCAGCCCCTCCCTGTCACCCTGGGCTGGCGCCGCTCCACGATGCCGCAGTCCCGGCAGCGCTGAGGGGCCCGGGGCTGGACACGGGCGTGCGGAGGAGCCTGCCGGGGCTGGGCGGAGGGCCGGGATCCCCCCGCTGGCCCCGCTGGCCCCGCGGCGTCCCGAGGAATCCCTGCTCCGTGACAGCCGTGACGTCACCGGCGTCGCCGTCTCCACGGCAACGGCGGGAGGGGAGGGCGCGCGCTCCCCGCCACGTGACGGCGCGCGGTGTCACGTGATGTTTGCAGCTGCTTCCGGGTCGATGCGGGACGCGGCCGCCGGGCCTGGGTGAGGGTGAGGGGGACGGGGGTTGGGGACAGAG